>VHIG01000104.1:0-17787 GCA_008121275.1 Drosophila lowei | reverse complement strand
TCTTTCAAATGTCTGCCCTATCGGCACGTGGTAGTATCTAGGACTACCATGGTTGCAACAATTAACGAGAGGAATCAGGGTTCGATTCGGAGAGCCTGAAACGGCTACCACATCTAAGAGGCAGCAGCGCGTAAATTACCCACTCCAGCTCGGGGAGGTAGTGACGAAAAATAACAATACAGGACTCATATCCGAGGCTACCAATTGGAATGAGTACACTTTAAATCCTTTAACAAGGACCAATTGGAGGGCAAGTCTAGTTGCCAGCAGCCCTTTGATAATTCCAGCTCAATAGCGTATATTAAAGTTGTTTACGGTTAAACGTTCGTAGTTGAACATTAAGCTTCATACGGGTAGTACAACACAATTGTAGTTAGTACTATATACCTTTATGTATGTAAGCGTATCGGTGGAGTTCTTATATATAATTAAGTACTTGTATTTTTTATATATTCCTCCTATTTAAAACCTGCATTAGTGCTCTTCATCGAGTGTTATTGTGGGCCGGTACAATTACTTTGAACAAATTAGAGTGCTTAAAGCAAGGCTTCAAATGCCTGAATATTCTGTGCATGGGATAATGAAATAAGACCTTGTTCTGCTTTCATTGGTTTTCAGATCAAGAGGTAATGATTAATAGAAGCAGTTTTGGGGCATTAGTATTACGACGCGAGAGGTGAAATTCTTGGACCGTCGTAAAGACTAACTAACAACATTTGCCAAAGATGTTTTCATTAACAAGAACGAAAAGTTAGAGGTTCGAAGGCGATCAGATACCGCCCCTAGTTCTAACCATAAACGATGCCAGCTAGCAATTGCGTAGCTACTTTATGGTTCTCTCAGTCGCCTTCCCGGAAACCAAAGCTTTTTTGGGCTCCGGGGAAGCATGGTTGCAAAGCTGAAACTTGTAAAGGAATTGACGGAAGGGCACCACCAGGAGGAGCCTGGTATTAATTTGACTCAACACGGAAAAACTTACCAGGTCCGAACATAGGAAGTGTGTAAGACAGATTTGAGCTTCTTTCATGAATCTATGGGTGGTGGTTGCATGGCCGTTCTTAGTTCGTGGAGTGATTTGTCTGGTTAATTCCGATAACGAACGAGACTCAAATATACAAATAGATATCTTCAGGATTGGCGGTGTTGAAGCTTATATAGCCTTCATTCATGGTGGCAGTAAAATGTTTATTGTGTTTGAATGTGTTTATATAAGTGGAGCCGTACCTGTTGGTTTGTCCCATTATAAGGACACTAGCTTCTTAAATGGACAAATTGGTGTCTAGCAATAATGAGATTGAGCAATAACAGGTCTGTGATGCCCTAGATGTCCTGGGCTGCATCGCGCGCTACAATGAAAGTATCAACGTGTATTTTCCTGAACCGAGAGGTCCGGGTAAAACCGCTGAACCGCACTTTCATGCTTGGGATTGTGAACTGGAAACTGTTCACATGAACTTGGAATTCCCAAGTAAGTGTGAGTCATTAACTCGCATTGGATTACGTCCTTTGCCCTTTGTACACACCGCCCGTCGCTACTACCGATTGAATTTATTTAGTGAGGTCTCCGGACGTGATCACTGTGACGCCTTGCGTTTACGGTTGTTTCGCAAAGATTGACCGAACTGATTATTTAGAGGAAGTAAAAGTCGTAACAAGGTTTCCGTGAACCTGCGGAAGGATCATTATTGTATGTTTCTACCGTTAACAAAAATATATATATTGCCAATTTACCAAACAAAATATGTTTTTATAAAATCATAATTGTAAAATAAAATATATCCAGTTGTATATATTATATGTATATATTAATTATATTGCCAATATACTCATTTAGTAGTGGCTATATTATGAAATTGTGTTCTATGTGTGTAGCAATTAATATATAAATACATATTGATGATATATTACAATATATTGATTTATAAAATCTGTGTGCATATAAAATTAAAGTATGCACGTTGCGAATATGTATTGTCCATCATCATAGCTATGGGCATACATTTAGTTAATGCAACAGCCTAAAAAGTACAATGTTATTACCTGATTTCAGGTTAATAGCACTGTATAAATTGATAATTATCAAACAAGCCAAAATACATATTATATTATTTAATAACTATATGGTAATGTATCGTTTATATAAAACTAAGACATTTTGCAACATTCTTTTAGGATAAAAATAAAATTTATTGAAGGAATTGATATATGCCAGTAAAATGGTGTATTTTTAATTTCTTTCAATAAAAACATATCTGACAAATAAATGAATAAACCAATTTTAATCCTCTAAGCGGTGGATCACTCGGCTCATGGGTCGATGAAGAACGCAACAAACTGTGCGTCATCGTGTGAACTGCAGGACACATGAACATCGACATTTTGAACGCATATCGCAGTCCATGCTGTTTGTACTTTAATTAATTTTATAGTGCTGCTTGGACTACATATGGTTGAGGGTTGTAAAAGACTATGCTAAATAAGTTGTTTAAAAATTTTACGAAATTTTTAAGCATATTATATATTATTGGATATATAATATATATATATATTCATAATATTGATTTAAATGGAAACGCATTATCTCTCATTGTTGTATATATTTGTGTGAAAGAACGAAAAAATTTTTTTTTTTTTTGTCCTTTTGAATCAAAAAATATTGAGGAATGTCTAGCATAAAAAATAAAATTTTTTCATCTAGAATTGCCTCTTATTAATGTTTCGAAAGGAAATTTTTGTTGTAAATATAAATATTTTATATTCTTCGTTGATATTCGTTATAAAATACGAATATTATAATGACTTCATTATGAGAACGTGCTATATATAATAATATAGTGTAATTATCATTATAAATTTTAATATATGTATATACAACCTCAACTCATATGGGACTACCCCTGAATTTAAGCATATTAATTAGGGGAGGAAAAGAAACTAACCAGGATTTTCTTAGTAGCGGCGAGCGAAAAGAAATCAGTTCAGCACTAAGTCACTTTGTCTATATGGCAAATGTGATGCAGTGTATGGAGCGTCAATATTCTAGTATGAGAAATTAACGATTTAAGTCCTTCTTAAATGAGGCCATTTACCCATAGAGGGTGCCAGGCCCGTATAACGTTAATGATTACTAGATGATGTTTCCAAAGAGTCGTGTTGCTTGATAGTGCAGCACTTAAGTGGGTGGTAAACTCCATCTAAAACTAAATATAACCATGAGACCGATAGTAAACAAGTACCGTGAGGGAAAGTTGAAAAGAACTCTGAATAGAGAGTTAAACAGTAATGAAACTGCTTAGAGGTTAAGCCCGATGAACCTGAATATCCGTTATGGAAAATTCATCATTAAAGTTGTAATATTTTAACAATATTATAATAATAGTGTGCATTTTTCCATATAAGGACATTGTAATCTATTAGCATATAACAAATTTATCATAAAATATGACTTATAGTTTATTCAAATTATTATGCTTGCATTTTAACATAGAATAAATGTCATTAATTTGATAAAGTGTTGATAAATTAAAATTAATACAGTGCGTTAATTTTCGAAATTATATAATGGCATAATTATCATTGATTTTTGTGTTTATTATATGCATTTGTATGATTAACAATGCGAAAGATTCAGGATACCTTCGGGACCCGTCTTGAAACACGGACCAAGGAGTCTAACATATGTGCAAGTTATTGGGAGATAAACCTAATAGCGTAATTAACTTGACTAATAATGGGATTAGTTTTTAACTATTTATAGATAATTAACACAATCCCGGGCGTTCTATATAGTTATGTATAATAATATTTATATTATTTATGCCTCTAACTGAACGTACCTTGAGCATATATGCTGTGACCCGAAAGATGGTGAACTATACTTGATCAGGTTGAAGTCAGGGGAAACCCTGATGGAAGACCGAAACAGTTCTGACGTGCAAATCGATTGTCAGAATTGAGTATAGGGCGAAAGACCAATCGAACCATCTAGTAGCTGGTTCCTTCCGAAGTTTCAGGATAGCTGGTGCATTTTAATGTTATATAAAATAATCTTATCTGGTAAAGCGAATGATTAGAGGCCTTAGGGTCGAAACGATCTTAACCTATTCTCAAACTTTAAATGGGTAAGAACCTTAACTTTCTTGATATGAAGTTTAAGGTTATGATATAATGTGCCCAGTGGGCCACTTTTGGTAAGCAGAACTGGCGCTGTGGGATGAACCAAACGTAATGTTACGGTGCCCAAATTAACAACCTCATGCAGAAACCATGAAAGGCGTTGGTTTAGCTTAAAACAGCAGGACGGTGATCATGGAAGTCGAAATCCGCTAAGGAGTGTGTAACAACTCACCTGCCGAAGCAAACCAGCCCTTAAAATGGATGGCGCTTAAGTTGTATACCTATACATTACCGCTAAAGTAGATGATTTATATTACTTGTGATATAAATTTTGAAACTTTAGTGAGTAGGAAGGTACAATGGTATGCGTAGAAGTGTTTGGCGTAAGCCTGCATGGAGCTGCCATTGGCACAGATCTTGGTGGTAGTAGCAAATAATCGAATGAGACCTTGGAGGACTGAAGTGGAGAAGGGTTTCGTGTGAACAGTGGTTGATCACGAGTTAGTCGGTCCTAAGTTCAAGGCGAAAGCCGAAAATTTTCAAGTAAAAATCAGTGAGTAATATTGTCAAATCTTTTATGATTTTAAATACTTGAATAATTTTGAACGAGGGAATACGGTTCCAATTCCGTAACCTGTTGAGTATCCGTTTGTTATTAAATATGGGCCTCGTGCTCATCCTGGCAACAGGAACGACCATAAAGAAGCCGTCGAGAGATATCGGAAGAGTTTTCTTTTCTGTTTTATAGCCGTACTACCATGGAAGTCTTTCGCAGAGAGATATGGTAGATGGGCTAGAAGAGCATGACATATACTGTTGTGTCGATATTTTCTCCTCGGACCTTGAAAATTTATGGTGGGGACACGCAAACTTCTCAACAGGCCGTACCAATATCCGCAGCTGGTCTCAAGGTGAAGAGTCTCTAGTCGATAGAATAATGTAGGTAAGGGAAGTCGGCAAATTAGATCCGTAACTTCGGGATAAGGATTGGCTCTGAAGATTGAGATAGTCGGGCTTGATTGGGAAACAATAACATGGTTTATGTGCTCGTTCTGGGTAAATAGAGTTTCTATCATTTATGGTAGTTACTTGTTCCCCGGATAGTTTAGTTACGTAGCCAATTGTGGAACTTTCTTGCTAAAATTTTTAAGAATACTAATTGGGTTAAACCAGTTAGTTCTTATTAATTATAACGATTATCAATTAACAATCAATTCAGAACTGGCACGGACTTGGGGAATCCGACTGTCTAATTAAAACAAAGCATTGTGATGGCCCTAGCGGGTGTTGACACAATGTGATTTCTGCCCAGTGCTCTGAATGTCAAAGTGAAGAAATTCAAGTAAGCGCGGGTCAACGGCGGGAGTAACTATGACTCTCTTAAGGTAGCCAAATGCCTCGTCATCTAATTAGTGACGCGCATGAATGGATTAACGAGATTCCCGAACTACACGTCAAAGGGCATACTTCGACGGCCGCCAGTGGTACGGTTTGCTGGAGCAAGCCTACCATATAAGCGCAAATACCGGTATCTTGGTATCACGGTCGGCGAGCGGTTGAGTTTTCTCCCGCACATCACGGGCTTACGTGATAAGCTGACCGGAGTCGTAGGGCATTGTCGCGCGTACTGCGGGTCGACTGGGGACTCAGTCCCCGCTCAAAGCGGACAATATATGCCGGACTCATGGTGCCCTGTGCACTATTTGGTGCCTCGATTTGGTCTGTCGTGACGACGACGCAAGTGGTTGCCAGGAGGCATCTGCTTGCGTGCCAAAGGATCATCCTGATTGGATGCCTGCCGGTATGCCGAACAGTGTCCACCATGGCACTGCAAGTACTTGCTGGAGCCCCCCCGTTTGATCTGGTTGCCAGACGCCTGGCAATCAGCTTCAAACTAAAAGCGCGACTACCCGCTGGAGAGAGCGATTGGCTGTACGGCGAAGATTTGGCAAATCTTAGCTGGAAGCAGAAGATGGCGCGACTAGACGAAGGCCTGTTGTGCGAGTGGCAACGCAGATGGGATGATGGTGACTCCCCAGGTCGGGTGACGCACCGCTTCATCCCGAACGCAGGCTTCGTCTACAGCGAGCGAAGGTTTGGCTTCACGCTGCGCGCTGGGTTCCTGCTGACGGGCCACGGATCGCTCAATGCATTTCTGCATGGAAGAAGGCTTAGCGACACGCCAGCATGTCTATGCGGCGCAGAACGCGAGGATTGGCAGCACTTCCTATGTGCTTGTCCCCTCTATGCAGACTTGCGAGACCTCGATGGACTTGGAGTGCAGTACACGGATGGCGACTGGACCTTCTCCGGAGTGACGGCTTCTCAGGAGAGAATGCGGATCCTCGACAGGTTCGCCGGACTGGCGTTCTCTAGGCGACAGCAGCAGCTGAATGTGCTAGCGGTGCACGGGCTGGATGGATTCCCTATCCGAGCCGGTCGGGGCTAAAAGGGAGGATCGAGCTGAGTCCTTAAGATCGGTACCACGGGTTGTGCAGTTCCAAGGCTGCACATTGAGGTCGGCCCCCTAGTGGGAGTATCGTGGTGGCTGTGGTTAATACCCAAACGTACGCGGGGAGAGCCGCTAGGCTCATCGTGGAGTTGCGCTCTCAACCGGGTGCCGAGACCCATAGATCGGAAGACGTGTTAGATACACCTCGCCCCTCACCAAGGGGGATTGTATGCCCGACCAGGATACTTTCAATTGGTACCGGAAGAGTCGCTATGTATTTGCTATAGCTTCTTTTCTGGGGGCGTTAACTGGCGCATCTGTACCAGGTTCCTGCGTATGTGTGCGGTGGTGCGTGATGGCGTGATATTTATATATCGCGCTAATCGAGGCTAAGCCGTGGCTAACACATTTGACGCCGTGGTTGAAATCCCTCCCTGTGGAACCGCCACGTTAAATAAAGCTGAGAGATCAGATTCATTCTGTCCCTATCTACTCAGTTGCTCTCTGACTGCTAACGAAAGCAGACGTGTTTTCAAGCGTTCCGCTTCGCCGTCTTTTTCTACAGTATAGAGTGTGCTTTTCCCGTGAGGAAAGTGAATATAAATTGCCGCGAGATCACGCGCTGTTCGCCAGTGTAATCGTGAGTTAATTTGGTGCAGAAACAGTGAAGATATTGGCAAATTAATTTTTGCAATATAAACGCCGAAAAACAGCCACGTGTGGAAGTTTAGTTCGACAACAGGTCCAGATAGCTCGACAACAAGTGCGCTTTGTTCGTCAACAAGTTCGAGTTCGAAGCTTCCGTTCGAAGCTTTGGCTCGAGGTTGGAGCTTTTCGGTTGGTGTCCCCGCTAAAACTTTTGGGTTTTGTCTCCGCTAGAACTTTCGGTTCGTGTCTCCGGTGGGACTTTGGTTCGCGTCTTCGATAAAGACTTTTAGTGTCGTCTACGCCGATAGAGGGAGCCACAACGGACATGGAAGTAGATACGGAGGCCGACGCTAGCGACACTAGCTTGGCTAGTGCCGGAGCGAGCTCGACGTCGAGCGTTCCCGCCCGCAGGCGAGGCCGGCCGAAATCTACGGCCAAGGGAGCCAAAAAGATCGGGCTTGGCATTGGGCTGCCAGGAGAGCAGCCGATCCCAGCCGAGAGATCGCCGCCACCATCGCTCCCCCATGAGGAGGCCATTCCAGGCACCTCTGCCGCTGCCGCTGCCACCACCGCTGCCACCACCGCTGCCGCCACCGCTGCCAGTACTTCTGCCGCCGCTGCCACCATCGCTGCCACCACCGCTGCCGCCACCGCTGCCGCCACCGCTGCCGCCACCACCGCTGCCGCTGCCACATGCCCGGCAACTGGCATTGTCGCGGCAGGCTACTCGGCCATCATCGCGGAGATGTCCGCGATTAGGATGGCAGTTAACGGAGCTGTGCTGAAGGGGCTGATGCCGCCAGAGGCGTCTATGGAAATCCTCGTCGCTACCAACCGGTACGACGAGTTGGTCATGGCCCCTGGCTGGAGAGAAGGTGCGCCTGGAGGAGAGGGCAAGGATGCCGCCTCCAACGAGACCCGTTGCTGCTGCCCACATGGGCACCACCGCTGTCACCACCGCTGCGTATGCGGCAGCCTTCCCAGGATTGCCGGCACCGAGCGCCATCATCGCTGCACCCATCCCGAAGCCAAGGGACACGTGGTCGGCTCTTATTAAGAGCAAGAACCCGGAGGAGACCAGCAAGGAGCTAGTGGAGCGGGTGAAGAAGACCGTGGTGCCGACACTGGGAGTCCGTGTCCACGAGGTTCGCGAGCTGAAGAGCGGAGGAGCGATTATTCGCACCCCTTCAGTAAGCGAGCTGAAGAAGGTTGTGGCCAGCAGCAAATTTTCTGAGGCAGGATTGGAAGTGAGGAAGAGGCCGGATACGAAGCCCCAGGTTGTGGTGTATGACGTGGACACGTCAATCACACCTGAGGAGTTCATGGAGGAGCTCTTCACCAAAAACCTGGAGGACACCATGACTGCCGCGGAGTTCAAAAAGTCGGTTCACCTGGGCAGCAAACCCTGGTCGGTCACCGACGGCGCCACGATCAACGTGACGCTAGAGGTCGACGCGAAGGCACAGGAGGCATTGCACGAGTGCGTGTACATCAAGTGGTTCAGATGCCGCTGCCGCTCCCTTGGTCAGGACATACGCCTGCCACAGATGTGCGGGTTTCGACCACAAGGTGTCGCAATGTCGCCTAAAGGAGAATGTGCCACCGGTGTGGACAGAACGGCCACAACGTTGCACGGTGTCCCAACCCCGTGGACTGCCGCAACTGCCGCTTCAAGGGGTACCCTGCAGCACATTCCATGCTGTCAGCGGCGTGCCCGATTTACGCAGCGGTACTGGCGAGGGTGCAAGCTAGACATTAATGTTTAGCTTCATCCAAGCTAACTGTGGCCGTGGCCGAGCGGCTGTGATGGAACTCGGAGCCATCATGCGCAGCTCTGGCCGTCAGTTCGCACTGGTCCAGGAGCCGTACGTCGATGGAGCAGGGCGGATT
The DNA here is from genome assembly GCA_008121275.1 of Drosophila lowei. Taxonomy (NCBI): domain Eukaryota; kingdom Metazoa; phylum Arthropoda; class Insecta; order Diptera; family Drosophilidae; genus Drosophila; species Drosophila lowei. Next base: position 8,681 of record VHIG01000104.1, on the reverse strand, counting down.
ACTGGCCTTCCTTCTGGAATGCGAGTATTCCAGGACCGCCGAGGGAAAGCTGCTATCATCGTCGACGAACCGGCAGCCATCTGCATGCCAATGGAGCCCCCTTACCACGGATTTTGGAGTATGCGTCAGAGTTACGGGAAGATTTGGCTCAATCTTTCTATGCTCCGTGTACTGCCAATTCGACACCGACTTGGCGCCGTACCTCAGGTACCTAGATGCGGTGCTGCTGCTGGGCAGCCGCACTCCCGTCATCTTTGGGCTCGACGCGAATGCAGTATCCCCAGCGTGGTTTAGCAAGCTCTCCGGACACAATCGGGGGCAAGCTAACCATGCACGGGGTGAGCTGCTGTCTGAGTGGATAACCGAGATGAGAGCCGGCGTGCTCAACGAAGCCAGTCGGGTGTACACATTCGATAACCGTAGAGGCCAAAGCGATATCGATGTGACAATCGTGAACCAAGCTGCGACTATGTGGGCCACATACGATTGGGAAGTGAAGGAATGGGATACCAGCGATCACAACATGATCCATGTTGTGGTGACGTCTGACCCGAACGACGCAGTCGAGCCCATTGCTCCTGTGCCGTCCTGGAAGCTTTCCAATGCGCGCTGGCGATTGTTCGAGGAGGAAGTGGTAAGGGAGACAGCCGAATTACCGGAAGACATCGCTGAATCGCCGTTGGACGACCAAGTGTCTGCACTGCGCTCTTTAGTACACAGTGTGTGCGACAGAGTGCTGGGACGCAGCACACCGAGAGCCGCGAGAAAAGTAGTTTGGTGGACTGCCGAACTACACTCCAAACGCCGAGAGGTCAGGAGACTGAGGCGGAGGCTCCAGGACGCTCGTCGGCACGAGACCGACGCAGCAGAGGAACTTGTGGTCGCGTTGAGGATCTCCTCAGCGCAGTACAAGAAGCTCATCCTGAGGACGAAGGAAGACAACTGGCGACGCTTCGTGGGAGAGAACAGAGATGATCCATGGGGGCACGTCTACAGGATTTGCCGAGGCCGCAAAAAGTGCACGGAGATTGGATGCCTTCGAACGGATGGTAGGCTGGTCGCAACATGGCGCGACTGTGCGGGTGTGCTCCTTCGCAACTTCTTTCCTGTTGCGGAGTCGAATGCACACATTGCCATCCCGATCGAGGCTCCACCGGCCCTCGAAGCTTTCGAGGTTGATGCATGCGTCGCCAGGTTGAAGAGCAGACGCTCTCCCGGCATGGACGGCATCACAGGTGCCATTTGCAAGGCATTGTGGCGTGCCATCCCTCAGCACATGACAGCGATGTATTCCCGCTGCCTGGAGACAGGGTACTTCCCAACGGAATGGAAGCATCCTAGGGTGGTTCCACTTCTGAAGGGACCCGATAAGGACCGGACCGATCCTACCTCATATCGGGGTATCTGTCTGTTGCCAGTGCTGGGCAAAGTGCTAGAGGGGATCATGGTGAATCGTCTGAAGGACACCATTCCGGATGGCTGCAGATGGCAATTTGGCTTTCGCCAAGGACGTTGTGTGGAGGATGCTTGGAAGCACGTCGTGAGCACTGTTTCGGCCAGCCGGTCGAAATACGTGCTCGGAGTCTTCGTGGACTTCAAGGGGAGCCTTCGACAACGTCGAGTGGAATGCTGCACTACGCCGCCTCCTCGAGCTGGGATGCCGAGAAGCAAGCTTGTGGCGAAGTTTCTTCTCCGGCCGGAGTGCGAGCATCGTCAGTAGGCATGGAGTAGCCACTGTTCCGGTAACAAGAGGTTGCCCGCAGGGGTCCATAAGTGGTCCATTTATATGGAACATCTTGATGGACGTGTTGCTCCAGCGCTTAGAGCCCCTTGGTGCGCTCAGCGCGTATGCTGACGACTTGCTCCTCCTCATCGAAGGGAATGCCCGATCAGAGCTCGAGCAAAAAGGAGGTGAGTTGATGTCCATCGTAGGCGCTTGGGGAGTTGAAGTCGGCGTTGCCGTTTCAACTAGCAAGACGGCGATCATGCTGCTCAAAGGCATACTTCGACGGCCGCCAGTGGTACGGTTTGCTGGAGCAAGCCTGCCATATAAGCGCAAATATCGGTATCTTGGTATCACGGTCGGCGAGCGGTTGAGTTTTCTCCCGCACATCACGGGCTTACGTGATAAGCTGACCGGAGTCGTAGGGGCATTGTCGCGCGTACTGCGGGTCGACTGGGGACTCAGTCCCCGCTCAAAGCGGACAATATATGCCGGACTCATGGTGCCCTGTGCACTATTTGGTGCCTCGATTTGGTCTGTCGTGACGACGACGCAAGTGGTTGCCAGGAGGCATCTGCTTGCGTGCCAAAGGATCATCCTGATTGGATGCCTGCCGGTATGCCGAACAGTGTCCACCATGGCACTGCAAGTACTTGCTGGAGCCCCCGTTTGATCTGGTTGCCAGACGCCTGGCAATCAGCTTCAAACTAAAGCGCGACTACCCGCTGGAGGAGAGCGATTGGCTGTACGGCGAAGATTTGGCAAATCTTAGCTGGAAGCAGAAGATGGCGCGACTAGACGAAGGCCTGTTGTGCGAGTGGCAACGCAGATGGGATGATGGTGACTCCCCAGGTCGGGTGACGCACCGCTTCATCCCGAACGCAGGCTTCGTCTACAGCGAGCGAAGGTTTGGCTTCACGCTGCGCGCTGGGTTCCTGCTGACGGGCCACGGATCGCTCAATGCATTTCTGCATGGAAGAAGGCTTAGCGACACGCCAGCATGTCTATGCGGCGCAGAACGCGAGGATTGGCAGCACTTCCTATGTGCTTGTCCCCTCTATGCAGACTTGCGAGACCTCGATGGACTTGGAGTGCAGTACACGGATGGCGACTGGACCTTCTCCGGAGTGACGGCTTCTCAGGAGAGAATGCGGATCCTCGACAGGTTCGCCGGACTGGCGTTCTCTAGGCGACAGCAGCAGCTGAATGTGCTAGCGGTGCACGGGCTGGATGGATTCCCTATCCGAGCCGGTCGGGGCTAAAAGGGAGGATCGAGCTGAGTCCTTAAGATCGGTACCACGGGTTGTGCAGTTCCAAGGCTGCACATTGAGGTCGGCCCCCCTAGTGGGAGTATCGTGGTGGCTGTGGTTAATACCCAAACGTACGCGGGGAGAGCCGCTAGGCTCATCGTGGAGTTGCGCTCTCAACCGGGTGCCGAGACCCATAGATCGGAAGACGTGTTAGATACACCTCGCCCCTCACCAAGGGGGGATTGTATGCCCGACCAGGATACTTTCAATTGGTACCGGAAGAGTCGCTATGTATTTGCTATAGCTTCTTTTCTGGGGCGTTAACTGGCGCATCTGTACCAGGTTCCTGCGTATGTGTGCGGTGGTGCGTGATGGCGTGATATTTATATATCGCGCTAATCGAGCTAAGCCGTGGCTAACACATTTGACGCCGTGGTTGAAATCCCTCCCTGTGGAACCGCCACGTTAAATAAAGCTGAGAGATCAGATTCATTCTGTCCCTATCTACTATCTAGCGAAACCACAGCCAAGGGAACGGGCTTGTGAATAATTAGGTCCCCTTTGAGCTTGGCTCCCCTCTGGCAGTGTAAGGAGACATAAGAGCGAGCGAAGGTTTGGCTTCGGGAGATGGTTTGCGCTGGGTACCACTACTCTTATTGTTTCCTTACTTACTTGATCGCTGGAACGTGTATCATTTCTGCCATTATACGGATATATTTATTATATCGGTAGGGTTTTGATGCAAGCTTCTTGATCAAAGTATCACGAGTTTGTTATATAATCGCAAACAAATTCTTTAATGAAAGATGCATTTATGTATTTTCACTTTGAAAACGGATGGCGATAACCTTCTCGGATGACGGCTTCTCAGGAGAATGCCATCCTCGGACATTTGCCAGGTTCGCCGGACTGGGGTTCTACATCGACAAATAATAACGGAATGTCCTAAGGCCAGCACAGGCTGGATGGAAACCACCGACCGGTAGGGCAAAAAGGGCAAATGCTGACTTGATCTCGGTGTTCAGTTCCAATTAGGGACAGCATTGAGCTCGGCCTAAGTGATCCTTCGTGGTGGCTGTGGTTAAAAGAGTTTTTAACAAGAGGTGTCCGCTAAGCTACCATGGATTGCGCTCTGGGTGCCAAGCGTTCATAGCGACGTCGTTTTAGATCCTTCTCGCCCCTCACCAAGGTGATTGTATGCCCGACCAGGATTGTTTCAATTGCAACCGGAAGAGTCGCTATGTATTTGCTATCTGGGGCGTTAACTGGCGCATCTGTACCAGGTTCCTGCGTATGTGTGCGGTGGTGCGTGATGGCGTGATATTTATATATCGCGCTAATCGAGGCTAAGCCGTTGGCTAACACATTTGACGCCGTGGTTGAAATCCCTCCCTGTGGAACCGCCACGTTAAATAAAGCTGAGAGATCAGATTCATTCTGTCCCTATCTACTATCTAGCGAAACCACAGCCAAAACGGGCTTGGAATAATTAGCCAATGAAATCTTTGAGCTTGACTCTAATCTGGCAGTGTAAGGAGACATAAGAGGTGTAGCATAAGTGGGAGATATTAGATTTCGGTTTGGTATCGACAATGAAATACCACTACTCTTATTGTTTCCTTACTTACTTGATTAAATGGAACGTGTATCATTTCCTAGCCATTATACGGATATATTTATTATATCTTATGGTATTGGGTTTTGATGCAAGCTTCTTGATCAAAGTATCACGAGTTTGTTATATAATCGCAAACAAATTCTTTAATGAGAAGATGCATTTATGTATTTTCAATTTGAAAATTTGGTATAACTCCAATTACTCAGGTATGATCCAATTCAAGGACATTGCCAGGTAGGGAGTTTGACTGGGGCGGTACATCTCTCAAATAATAACGGAGGTGTCCCAAGGCCAGCTCAGTGCGGACAGAAACCACACATAGAGCAAAAGGGCAAATGCTGACTTGATCTCGGTGTTCAGTACACACAGGGACAGCAAAAGCTCGGCCTATCGATCCTTTTGGTTTAAAGAGTTTTAACAAGAGGTGTCAGAAAAGTTACCATAGGGATAACTGGCTTGTGGCGGCCAAGCGTTCATAGCGACGTCGCTTTTGATCCTTCGATGTCGGCTCTTCCTATCATTGTGAAGCAAAATTCACCAAGCGTTGGATTGTTCACCCATGCAAGGGAACGTGAGCTGGGTTTAGACCGTCGTGAGACAGGTTAGTTTTACCCTACTAATGACAAAACGTTGTTGCGACAGCATTCCTGCGTAGTACGAGAGGAACCGCAGGTACGGACCAATGGCACAATACTTGTTCGAGCGAACAGTGGTATGACGCTACGTCCGTTGGATTATGCCTGAACGCCTCTAAGGTCGTATCCGTGCTGGACTGCAATGATAAATAAGGGGCAATTTGCATTGTATGGCTTCTAAACCATTAAAAGTTTATAATTTATTTTATGAACGACAATGGATGTGATGCCAATGTAATTTGTAACATAGTAAAAATTGGGAGGATCATCGATCACCTGATGCCGCGCTAGTTGCATATAAAAACATTATTTAATACAATGACAAAGCCTAGAATCAATTGTAAACGACTTTTGTAACAGGCAAGGTGTTGTAAATGAGCAGCTGCCATACTGCGATCCACTGAAGCTTATCCTTTGCTTGATGATTCGATATATATAATTTATTCTTTATATATAAAAGTATTTTTATATATTTATATAAATATATATCTATACATGGTAATAATATATATATATATAAAAAGAATATATTTTATATAAATATGGATAATTTATTTATCCTATATATATTAAATTACGTTTGCTTGAATATATATGATATAACATTATAAATGTGTTAAACTTATATAAATATGAAATATGATACTTGTAAAAATTTTATTATAATATAATATAATATTATACATGAACACACAAAACATTGATATATATGCATATGTGCAAATGTATATATAAAATATTTTTAAAATCAATATACACTTGGGGATATGAATGAAAATAACTTGGAGTGAGAGATCTCATCGTATGTGGAACTTTGAAGTATTTCTAATATAGAGACTTTTCATTTATAAATATAAATGCAAAATTGAATATATGGTATATAAAATGACAATATATTATGGATATGGGGAATATTTCCCATATAATACAAATTATAACAGCTGAGCATGATTTGATTATGAATACAGAAAATATAAATATATATATTTTATATACATACAAATATTATGTGTACATTCGTGATAATGTGTTATAATGAATGAAAATAATAAATGACTTGGAGTGTGCGCTCATATATGTATATATAATAATATATATATTTTATATAAAATATAAAAATATTCAGTATATAGAGACAGAGACTTTTGATTTATATGTATAAATAAGAATTGAACGATTTTTGATATTAAATAAAAATTGAGGAGTTGTTGATATATAAAATATCAATATTATATTTTATATGGATATGGGGAATGTTTCTCATATATAATATAACATTATAACATGAGCATGAATGATTGGATTATAAATACAGAAAATATAAAATTTATATAATATAAATAGATATAATATGTGTATATGTATGTGAAAGTAAAGAAAAAATACGAACTGATATGATATTTTTTCATATGAAATGGGTGGAATAATATCGCTAACTATCAATTAATGTCAATTTGTATAAATATTTATATAAATATCAGAAAGCGTGTTTAAAAACCCAACATATATATGGAGTGGGTGGTGTTGTGCGTAATTATATGTCATATGAAAAAATTTTTATAATGAAAAGAATTAATTTAATTTCATATGATATGGAGAATATACTTACTAAGCCAGCAATGTCTGTTATTTTATATGAATATATATATATTTCTTAATATATATGAATAATTTTGAAGTGATTTTATAGGATTTTGTATTAAAATACGAAAAGAAATTACTGTTAAGAGGCACTTTCAAGTATAAATACCCGATTTACAGAAAGCGTGGCAGAAAAACCTATATAGGGAGTGGTGGTGTCGTGCGTTGTATATTTCATATGAAAAATTTATAATGAAAAAAAATTTATTTAATTTCATATGATATGGGGAATATACTTACTAAGCCGGCAATGTCTGTAATTTTATATGAATATATATATATTTCTTAATATATATGAATAATTTTGAAGTGATTGTATAGTATTTTGTATTAAAATACGAAAAGAAATTACTGTTAAGAGGCACTCTCAAGTATAAATACCCGATTTGCAGAAAGCGTGGCAGAAAACCTATATAGGGAGTGGTGGTGTCGTGCGTTGTATATTTCATATGAAAATTTATAATGAAAAAAAATTTATTTAATTTCATATGATATGGGGAATATACTTACTAAGCCGGCAATGTCTGTAATTTTATATGAATATATATATATTTCTTAATATATATGAATAATTTTGAAGTGATTGTATAGTATTTTGTATTAAAATACGAAAAAGAAATTACTGTTAAGAGGCACTCTCAAGTATAAATACCCGATTTGCAGAAAGCGTGGCAGAAAACCTATATAGGGAGTGGTGGTGTCGTGCGTTGTATATTTCATATGAAAAATTTATAATGAAAAAAATTTATTTAATTTCATATGATATGGGAATATACTTGCAGGTAATGTCTGTAATTTTATATGAATATAATATATTAATATATATGAATAATTTTGATGATTGTATAGTATTTTGTATTTAAAATGTATAAAAAGAAATTACTGTTAAGAGGCACTCTATAAATACCCGATTTGCAGAAAGTGGCAGAAAACCTATATAGGGAGATATTTCATATGAAAATTTATAATGAAAAAAATTTATTTAATTTCATATGATATGGGGAATATACTTACTAAAATATAAATGTCTGTAATTTTATATGAATATATATATATTTCTTAATATATATGAATAATTTTGAAGTGATTGTATAGTATTTTGTATTAAAATACGAAAAGAAATTACTGTTAAGAGGCACTCTCAAGTATAAATACCCGATTTGCAGAAAGCGTGGCAGAAAAACCTATATAGGGAGTGGTGGTGTCGTGCGTTGTATATTTCATATGAAAAATTTATAATGAAAAAATTTTATTTAATTTCATATGATATGGGAATATACTTACTAAGCCGGCAATGTCTGTAATTTTATATGAATATATATATATTTCTTAATATATATGAATAATTTTGAAGTGATTTTATAGTATTTTGTATTAAAAATACGAAAAGAAATTACTGTTAAGAGGCACTCTCAAGTATAAATACCCGATTTGCAGAAAGCGTGGCAGAAAACCTATATAGGAGTGGTGGTGTCGTGCGTTGTATATTTCATATGAAAAATTTATAATGAAAAAATTTATTTAATTTCATATGATATGGGGAATATACTTACTAAGCCGGCAATGTCTGTAATTTTATATGAATATATATATATTTTCTTAATATATATGAATAATTTTAAGTGATTGTATAGTATTTTGTATTAAAATACGAAAAGAAATTACTGTTAAGAGGCACTCTCAAGTATAAATACCCGATTTGCAGAAAGCGTGGCAGAAAACCTATATAGGGAGTGGTGGTGTCGTGCGTTGTATATTTCATATGAAAATTTATAATGAAAAAAAATTTATTTAATTTCATATGATATGGGAAT
>VHIG01000103.1:0-18252 GCA_008121275.1 Drosophila lowei | reverse complement strand
GCAATTGATCATCAAAATCAGTCCACACGAGACGGTCCCAGCCATCTGCATGCCCTGCCGATATAAGCCACCCAGGGCTCGTTATTGTTGCCACTGGCTACCCCGTCAATTGCAGCTGGTGGTGGCTGCACCACAAAATTCAACGCAATTTGTAAAATGAAATCAATTCAATTGATTGTTGACTCCGACAAACACCCACCCACACCCACACACACACACACACACTGGCACAGCCATTGTGCAACCTCGCACACACACAGAAGCACAGAGAAGGAAGACCATCCTGGTCCTGGTCCTGGTCCTCGTACGAGCACGGGTACGAGGCACGAGTATACGTAATGCCAAGCGACGACGGTGACAGGTGTCTGGGGTTTGACGTGTTCATATCGCCGTCGTTCCGTCCCGGTCCCGGTCCCGGCCTGCTATATGCACGTGTATGTATGTGTATGTGTCTGTGTCTGTGTCTGTGCTCTGTGTGTGCGTTGCACTTTACTTGATTAAATTTCAATATTTACTAAAATGTCGCCGAACTCTTTCTGACAGCTCTGTAAATTTCATAACCGGAATCGACATAAAATATGGTCAACTGTGTGTAAATATAAGCTTGACAAGCGCATAAGTTGACTGAAATGGCTTTCGACGGTGTCCCGTTATCTGACTCCTCCTTTGTTGCTGTTGCAACAATTTGCTGCAGCTTGTCGTGTCCTTGCCACCTAGATTTCCTGGATAACTGCCACTTTGTGAGCATCAGATGTAAAAAGCAATTACTCAGCTCTTGACTAAGGAGATGCTTTTTACGTCAGAATATTGTATTTAGTCCATATCGGAATAGTCGGAACAGTCAAATTAAATGAAATAAAATTTCAAGCTAAAGAAAATACTTTCTGTTGAAGAAACTGAACCTTAAAGTGATCCCAGATGGACGAAAGTAGCACCCAGAACATCGTCGTCATTGATTCGAAGTGAGTTCTCCAAGTGAAGGTAGTATTTATTATAGCCTCCCTAACCTCCCCTAGCCATAGCGTCAGCACGTACGCCGCCGCGCCCACATGAGGAGAGCGCCGCGGCGAGACGGCAGAGAAAGAGAACCGAGCCGAAGCTGGGCAGAAATCGCCAGAGAGAGAGCGACACGTACGCGGCGAGCAGCGAGTCGTGAGCGGTAGAGGCCGAGCGAGCGTCGGAATCCGCCCGAAGGCCAACCAGCCCGGCTATATATTTCGGACCCAGACCCAGAAGGGGACAGTCAATGCCCAGCCTTCAAAGTGATCGGTCAGCGTTTAGCCATCAACACGAGACGAGATCCAGCGCTTAAATCAACGAACCCAGCACGACCAGGACGAAGGACAATTCCAAGGACAACGATAGCCAGGACTATTGACAGGCCCAGCAAGGATCAACAGTCAGGACAATTCCAAGGACAACGATAGCAAGGACTATCGACCGGCCTAGCAAGGGTCGATCCACAGGCTACTATAAAGACCAACGACAACCACGACCATCGACCAGGACCCCAAGCAGCAAGGACTCCAAGGACGCCCCCACTGGACAACCGTGTTAACCGTGCATACGCCGTGCTTCCGTGACTAACCCCAAGGACTCCGGTATTCAGTGCGTTACCTAAGAAAAAGATTCTACCGGAGGGTCAATACGTGATACTACCGTCGGAAACGCGAAAGACCTCGAAGTGCCAGTTCGACCACCGTGCTTCGACATGGGCGTACAGTGGATTTCGTATCGGCGCAAGGACGAATTGCAGGCCATCGCCACCGAATTCGGCCTCGGTGAAACCGGGACAGTGGACGAACTGCGCAGCCGGATCTCGGCCTTCATCTCGCGCGGCGAGCATCCGACGGCGATCGAAAAGCGGATCGAAGAGCTCGGAACGGTCTTCAACAGCGCGCCCAGCCCGAGGAACCTGAGGAACACGTCCCCGTCGCCGGGACCGAATCAACGTGAGCAGAAGGAAGGGATCTGTGCGGAACAGCCCCTATCCATCGTAATTCCCGAGTTCCCGCGCGCAGCTCAAGGTCCTGGGTACAGTGACTCTAGCCGGCTTGAAGCCACGACCGACCGACGACATGGTGATAATCACTACCAGCACCGCTTCCCCGAGGAAGCCGGAACTTCGCGACCCGGAAGGGAAGAAATCTCCTTCGCCGCCCTAGCCGATAAGCTGCGCAATTGGGGCCTGAAGTTCGACGGACACTCGGATGCGCTGGCTTTCATCGAACGGTTGGAAGAAAGGGTCGACTCATATGGCGGGAGCCCAGCACAACTGCCGCGAGCCATCTCCGGGCTACTAACTGGCAAGGCAGAAGGATGGTTTAGGACGTTCCAGATGCAAGGCAAGCCATGGACCGAGTTCCGGAAGGAGTTCTTGGAGTTCTTCCTACCCCCGCGATACTTTCAGCGCTTGGAAGATACGATCCGCTCCCGTCACCAACGACCCCGAGAAGCCTTTCAGGACTACTTGATCGACCTCCGACTCATGATGCAACGAGCTCAGTATACTCCAGACAGGAGCTGGACAGGATCTACGAGAACCTTCGGCCGGAATACCAACTGTTCACCCGTAGGCATGAGTTCGATACGTTGCGAGAACTGACCCACTTGGTAGTAGCGTACGAGACAACGCGGGACCGCGAACAAACCCGCCACGCTTACGACCGCCCAGATACGAAAACCAGAACGCCATCATACCAAGGACCCGGATTATCCACCCCGCTGCATGCCCCTCCAGACGACACGGGCCCTCCTGAGCGCCGAGACGGCAAGCCGCGTAGTCACCCAGGATGGAGACCAGCCGGTGAACCCAGGCCGGGCCTGCCGGAATTGCGGAGAGGAAGGTCATTTCAGCAGTTCATGCAGGAATCGGCGAGTGTTATTCTGTTGGGAGTGTGGTCGCCGCGGCATCCGGACGATCGACTGCTGTAGGCTGTCCGAGTCGGGAACGGACCGAGTCTCCGCTCGTCCGGGAACCGATCGGAGACGTACCTCCAGGGCCCCAAGGAGTAACTCATCCCTTAAGTTTGAAGGAGGCAGGGTCGCCGCGCTAGTAACCATCGAAGGAGTACCGCTGACGGCTACCCTCGACACGGGAGCATCGCGGTCGTTCATCAGTCAACGCATCGCTCAAGAAGTAAGTACCGGAGGGAACGCACGGAATATAAGGACTACCGTCCGCCTGGCGGACGGTACAGCAAAGGAGGTGACGCAAGCAGTTTCGGTCAAGGTACGTCTGGATCAACAGGAAACGCGGGTGATTCTATTGGTCCTACCCATGGCAGTGGACGACATCATACTGGGGCTTGATTTCCTTTGCGGTGTCCAGACCATAATACAATGCGGACGAGCGTACTTGCAGTTGACCCAGCGGGCGATCCGGGAAACCAACCCGATCCCCACATCATCCTCGACTCGGCCCCGCATGGTTACTTTTAGTGACGAATGTCCAGCGACTGCATCCGCTGCTCCTACCCACTCGACCAATCCAACGGCGACCCATCGGACGAAGCCAACGCATCCAAACCTCGACCACGCCAGACCCAGCGATGTACCAGTGACAACGAACCAGAATCTCAAACACGGTAGACCCAGCAATGAACCAGTGACGACGCACCAGAACCTCGACCATGCCAGACCCAGCAATGTAACCGTGACAACGCACCAGAATCCCAACCACGCCAGACCCAGCAATGTACCAGTGACAACGCACCAGAATCTCGAACCCGCCAGACCCAGCAACGTAACCGTGACAACGCACCAGAATCTCGAACCCGCCAGACCCAGCAACGTAACAGTGACAACACACCAGAATCTCGAACCCGCCAGACCCAGCAACGCCACCCGAACCCAACCCACGATTCGATACGACCACGCCAGACTCATCAACGAAGCTTCGACGGAGACGACTGCGACACCGCTGGACACACCCAGGGCCAGTCCGTCCGCCCCGAAGAACACCCAGAGTAACGAAACCACGCCGGAGACGACTGCGACACCGCTGGACGCACCCAGGGCCAGTCCGTCTGCCTCGAAAACCACCCAGAGTATCCCTAACAGGACAACGCTTCTAAGCCTCGACCACGCCAGCACCAGCAGTGACATCAGGATAACGCTTCCAAGCCCCGACCACGCCAGACCCAGCCGCAATACAAGGACAACGCTTCTAAGTTTCGACCGCGCCAGACCCAGCAACGATACAAGGACAACGCATCAAAGCCCCGACCGGGACGGACCCGGCGGCGCTAAAAATATAACACGATCGACGCGAGCTAAATCAGACATGCCCCGCCGTACAGCGCAGCCATTGCAAACGACCCCGCAGGAAACCAGCATCGCTCTACACCACGACCCGCTACGCCCGGAAGACGACGGCCCCAGAGGACATGGACGGGTCCTCCCTAGACCACCTCGCATCTAACCCCCAACGGATTATCAACTCGCCCCTTTAGCCGATGCCGCGGCCGGTCGACAACGCAACCCTTTTCGAAGGTCAGACTCGACTAACCCTATCACCGTGAACCTCGCCATCATGACATGTGCCCTGCTCGAAAAATTCTCGCCACCCTCGTAGTGACCGTGTGAGCAGGCAACCCTTCCAACTCCGTGACACTTGGGCGTTTACATACCTCGCATTGACCCCGCCAACTTCGTAGACACCGTGCAGGGCATGCAACGTGGCCGACCATGGGCGACATTACCGCTGGAGAGCTACATACCTCGCATTGACCCCGCCAACTTCGTAGACACCGTGCAGGGCATGCAACGTGGCCGACCATGGGCGACATTACCGCTGGAGAGCTACATACCTCGCATTGACCCCGCCAACTTCGTAGACACCGCGCAGGGCATGCAACGCCCCCCGGACCACATTTCGATCCCAGTGGACACGGACAGAATCGGTAGCTCTGCCAGTACAAAGCTGTCACGACAGGTAGTAGCCCTGCCACAACAGAACCAAGGCTGCCAGGAACCTTGTACGACGGAATGACCCCAGGATTAGGAAATGAACCAGAGCCTGCTCACGAGAAGGCGACACGACTACAGGAAGTACTCAAGGTCGTACAGGAGAACACCCAACGTGCATCCCGACGGTTTCGCGGCAAAGTTGGCCCCTAAGTACGACGGGCCGTACAAGGTAACCCAATTCTTATCTCCCAACATAGTTCGACTACAGATTCAACGAGGCAAACGAAGGAAAACAGCGAGTTTAGCCGACTTAAAGGCCTTCTCGGAGTGGAACACCCCGAGAAGAACCCGACGACGCTGGAGAGACCCGAATGACTTGCCGACTTCGCAAGGAGCCACTGGCGGTAGCGCGCTACCGTAGCGTCCTCGTCCCGGAAGGGGCGCGACCCACGAAACCGTAAGCTACGTATACATCCCCTTATGGGATTAGATAAGTACTACATCCAATGTAAACATCTTCTTACTCGCACCGCTCAAGCGGGATAGGGGAGGGTATTAATACTTCTAGTTTAGACAGGCAGGTTCTAACCGACAGGCATTTTCTCCCTAGAATCGACAGAAGACATGAAGCGTCTAAGAGATGGAAGGCAAGCTCGGCCCCTAGGGGCAAATGGTGATACGACGGGACACCCTAGCGGAGACCAGCGGCCTGAAGTCCCGGCGCCTGCCGAAGAACCGACTGCAAGCCGGACTCGCGGCTGGATCGTCAACCCCGATGGGCCATCCACCTCCCGTCAAGCCCAGTTGAGGCGGGTCGGAGAGGCGTCTCTTAGACAACCGGGCTGGATGCCCTGGGGTCAGCGAGCGGCAGCCATCCAAGGGTGGATCGACCAACAAACACAGGACCCGGGACCGACGCCGAAGAGGAAGTGGAGCCCGATGGTCGCTTCGCAACCGCAGGTGTCCGCTCGGCGCCCAATCACGACCCAGTGGCTCGCGGAAGCGAATGGGACTCGCCCCTTTGGGCCGAGTGGGACCTGGCCGGTCAAGGTCGAGTAGTCACCCCTCCAGCTGTACGCAACGAGGACGAATCCGGTGATGGTGCTGGGCCACACTACTCTGACGTGTCAAACGCGAGCGATGCAGGGGAAGGAGCAGGACCCCAACGCGACGACGGAGGGTCCGATTCCGGGTCCCTCATGAACCTGGACTTCGCGCCACAAGCGAACCAGCAGTGGGCACCAGCCAACCCATCGGGGTCAGCTGACATCCCGCCCCCTCTTTGCCGCCCACGCCGGACTACCCCCCACAACGTCCCGATGAGGAAGTACGCGACTTCGGCTCCGAAGAGAGCCTCCCGCTGGAGTATGGCGAGATGGCCGACCTGCTGCAAATCCTCCGACTCCACCCTACGGTAGCCGCGGTGCAGGACGACCCGGAATGGGCAGAGGCTCCCCTAATGGCGGACCAACGCGCCAGGGCGGCGGTTGCCCCGGGACCTCATATCCAACATCACCGTATTCTTACGCGATCGAGCCTACCGACTGGGAGTCCGGCGACTGGAGGTCCATGACGGCACCTGCTTTCGCGTAAAAATTACCCGTAGCCGGGCTGTCACAGTCACTCTTCGGCACCCCGAAGTAAGGAGGGTGTGAGGGAGCGTACGCTCCACCCACATTTTTTCCACCCATCATCTTGCCGGCATTTTCCCATTGGAGGGACCCGAACTTATTTCATTAGGATTAAGATTTTTGACTTTCTATTTTCTAGGTTTAAGCATTGACGGTTCAGTTTTAGGTTAAGGGGGAAGGGGGAAGGCCACGAAGGCCACTTGTTATTAATTTTATATTATACGGCCCGAGGGGTCTCTAAGCCCCACGTAGCTTATTATTTTCTTAAAAGGGGCAAGTCGCGATCACGGCGGACGCCACTGGCTTTCCAGAACCAAGACCCAACAACAACGACGCAGCAGCGGCCAAAGAGAGACGAGGAAAACACCGAGAACCAGACCCAACAACAACGACGCAGCAGCGGCCAAAGAGAGACGAGGAAAACAACGGGATCCAGCGAGCCGCCGGCATCGACGCAGCAACAGGCAGAGAGGGAAGCACTGACAAGATAACCCAACAACAACGACGCAGCAGCGGCCAAAGAGAGACGAGGAAAACAACGGGATCCAGCGAGCCGCCGGCACCGACGCAGCCACGGCAGAGAGGAAAGCGCTGACAAGATAAGCCAACAGCATCGACGCAGCAGCGGCCGAGGAGAAGCGCTGACAAGATAAGCCGACAGCATCAACGCAGCAGCGGCAGAAGAGGACCGCTGAGAACAGCAACCAAATCCAGCAACGACGCCCCAGCAGTGGAAAAGAGAGGGGAAATAACGACGCTAGCCGCCCACGCCGACGTTGGATCGGCAGAGCCAGCAGAACGCCGGCTCTGAAGTTGGGAAAACGTGGAAAGGGAGTCAGTTAGATCAGAGGCAGTCAGAGGAATCGGACGCGTTGACGGGTAAAAATCCGAGTGGCTCGCGAAAAGAAAAAAAAGAACACACGTGGCGGACTACTTGGAGAGAACGCGATCAGCAGTGCGCGAAGGATCCGGCATCGGTATTACGCTTACGGAGAGGGGGATCCTGCACCGGCGCTGCAACCCGGGATAGAGGAGGCTTTCGACAGGCACGAGCGTGGGAGTTCAGGGGTAAGCGAGTCTCAAGGCGTGCATACGGGCTGCTGAGCGGTGCGATAGGTAGGGAACCAAAGAAGAATAAAATGAAATATAACGAATATAACTAAAACATAGCCCGACCACCCCCAATCCATACACTAGGGAACCGGGATGCCCGGGCTTCATCTTTCTGCCCTTCCTCACGCCTCTTGCCCGAGTCTCCCTCTTTGTCTGCACCCACGTGGTGATCCGTATTCAACCCGGATGATTCGTCGGGGCCCGCGTGGTTCCCTCCAGTAGTTCGTAGTCCAACGGGATCCTGAGGCCGCTGTCCGGCGATTGCCTAGGCGTTCTCGGTGACATCTGTTGGCGTTCCTCCCGCATGATTCCCTCCAGTAGTTTGTGACCCCACAGTACCCTAGTAGTTCCCAGGGTCCTGAAGGCGCTGTCCGGCGATTGCCTAAGCCCTCTCGGCGATGCCTGCCCTGTATGATAAAGACTTTCGCAGTAATGTTTAGCCCGATAGTGTCCCGTGAGTGCTATCCGGCGATTGCCTAGGTACTCTCGGCGATATGCGTCGGTATTCCCGTATTCGTAGTAATTTAGTTCGACAGCATCCCGTGAGTGCTATCCGGCGATTGCCTAGGCACTCTCGGCGATGCTTGGCGATATCTCCGACCCCCGTAGTAATTCTTAGTTCGACAGCGTCCCGTAAGTGCTATCCGGCGATTGCCTAGGCACCCTCGGCAACGCTTGTCGATGTCTCCGACCCCCGTAGCAATTCTTAGTTCGACAGTGTCCCGTGAGTGCTATCCGGCGATTGCCTAGGGCACCCTCGGCGATGCTTGTCGATATCTCCGACTCCCCGTAGTAATTCTTAGTTCGATAGTGTCTCGTAGGTGCTATCCGGCGATTGCCTAGGCACCCTCGGCGATGCTTGTCGATATCTCCGACCCCGTAGCAATTTTAGTTCGACAGTGTCCCGTGAGTACTATCCGGCGATTGCCTAGGTGCCCTCGGCGATGCTTGTCGATATCTCCGACCCCGTAGCAATTCTTAGTTCGACAGTGTCCCGTGAGTACTATCCGGCGATTGCCTAGGTGCCCTCGGCGACGCTTGTCGATACTTCCGGCCCCGTAATAATTCTTAGTTCGACAGTGTCCCGTGAGTGCTATCCGGTGATTGCCTAGGCACCTTCGGCGATGCTCGTCGATATCTCCAGCCCCGTAGTAGTTCTTAGTTCGACAGGATCCCGAGAGCGCTATCCGGCGATTGCCTAAGCCCTCCCGGCGATGCCTGCCGATACCCCCGACCCTCGTAGTAATTCTTAGTCCGACCGGGCCCCGTAAGTGCTGTCCGGCGATAGCCTAGGTGCTCACGGTGGTACTGGTCGGTATTCCCGCATAGCAAAGACCATCGTAGTAGTTCTTAGTTCGACAGGATCCCGGAAGCGCTATCCGGCGATTGCCTAAGCCCTCTCGGCGGTGTCTGTCGATATCTCCGACCCTCGTAGTAATTCTTAGTCTGACAGGGCCCCGTAAGTGCTGTCCGGCGATAGCCTAGGCGCTCATGGTGGTACTTGTCGGTATCCCCGCATAGCAAAGACCTTCGTAGTAGATCTTAGTTCGACAGGATCCCGGGAGCGCTATCCGGCGATTGCCTAAGCTCTCCCGGCGATGCTTGCCGATATCTCCGACCCTCGTAGTAATTCTTAGTCCGACGGGGCCCCCGTGAGTACTGTCCGGCGATAGCCTAGGTACTCGCGGTGGTATTTGTCGGTATCCCCGCATAGCAAAGGCCTTCGTAGTAATTTTAGTCCGACAAGGTCCCGTAAGTGTTATCCGGCGATAGCCTAGACACTCTCGGTGATACTTGTTGGTATCCCCGCATAGCACAGACCTCCGTAGTAGTTCTTAGTTCGACGGGATCCCGAGAGCGCTATCCGGCGATTGCCTAAGCCCTCTCGGCGGTGTCTGTCGATATCTCCGACCCTCGTAGTAATTTTAGTCCGACAGGGCCCCGTAAGTGCTGTCCGGCGATTGTCTAAACGCTCTCAGCGGGATTGACTGCCGCGCCCCGTACTGTTCCCTTTCATCTCGGTCGCTCCCGTCTGGGGATTGCCTCCTGTCCCCATCGACGGCCTAGCACTCGGAGTCCCGGCAAATTATAAATATTGCTGTAATTTCGACCCTGGAGTAGACTGAGATATGTACCCCAGCCCAGGATCGCTTCCTTACATAACTCTTTATTGCAAGGATGTAACAAATAAATGTATATCATAACGTGACAAGTTATGAAAACTACAGGGAAAAAGGGATCGCTTAATCTAAATGTCTGTTTACACACCTTATGAATAGGCCCTACATACTGGCCTGTAAACTGATCAAAGAATTTTTCTCGATCATCATCAGAAATTTGTTTCTCGCAGGCATAGCACACGCCGTGCTCCCTGATAATCCTCATCCCAAATGTTAAACTGGTAGATTGGTTTTTTATAGGACTTCCAGTACTTCTCATAAAGTCCATCGGTTTTCATCCTAAGCGCTTGACAAAATTTTTGGATACAATCCGGTCCTGAAATAACGAAATCATAATGCTTATGAGTTTATTACCTTTGTTGTATTGTGAAAATATTTACCTTCATATGTCCACATCGGATTTAGATGAGTATTGTATTTATGTACAATATAAAATGATGCTGCACATGCTGTATGCTTTTGAGCCATAGTAGTTGATGATTTTGATGGATCATTAAGGTTTATATGGTAATTTTCCAAAACTGCTTCGATGTCAGCATAAATTACTACTGGTGGTGATAGTTTTTAGAAAAACTTTTTGAATACAGTTTTGGTATTAGGTTCAGGATACAAAGCAGCAACTTTTCCACACTCCTTAGTGTCATGAATAGTGTTTGTTGTACTATAAAATTGCAAACAGTTCTCGCAAAAATATGCAGTATTATGGGATTTACTATGTTGTGAATAACATAATTTCCTCATGCACGTTATATATGCATAATGCATCATTTGCGTATTATCACTATTGATTCCAAGCAAGTTTATGTGGTGAGTTCGAATTTTCTTAGTCCTCACTGTGGGTCCTACAACGTTTTTTCCATATTCATCGACTTCATATACATTGATGCTAAAATCCTCATTAGCTGATTCGAAACGCTTGATTCCTTTGCTTGTTATTGGAAACTCAATTCCAGAAAAATTCAATCTTACTCCTTCATAATATATGATGTCTTGCCGTATGTTTCCGCACCGATAGGATGATGGTATTGTTAACTTATCTCGGGCAATTTTTTAATGCTGCCGTTTGATATACAGTTTTAAGGTGTTTTCCATAGGCTAATGATGATAAAACACACCACTTGAAACAAAAATCATCGTCATTTTAACATTTATTAGTGCATTTCGTGACTTAATTTTTTGGGAGCTTGGATAAATCTGTTTGCAGCGATATGCTCCAGTTTTATCATGGTTAGCTCAAAATATTTAAAACTTTTATTGCCCAACCTGAATCCTTCTCCTGGAATTCACTGCTGAGAGTTATTAAATTTTCGATGGTATCATTTAGATGCTCATCAATCAGCTCGTTTTCATATATTGGCTTGTATGGTGTATTGAAATGCTTCATTGTTTCCGTTAAGCTTTCATCATCAGTTTGTTTAACGTATAATCCATATACCTTTAAATTGTATTTTATTGATCTGTACTCACTCATACAGTGACGCAATAAATGGATAATATCATTTTGCAATCATGAAAATCTTTTTAAATCAATCTGTTCACTTTTATTTGAGTGAACACGATATGATTTTAAAGGAAATCGCGACTCCGTTGAAATTAAAATGACGTTTTCATTTTCCTCCAGTTGCGCTGCTCTTGCATTCTTATGTTTGTCTGACATCATATGGCGTCTTTCCCTAGACGGAGGAAAACTTTCACCGCAAATTGAACAGTCAATCATCCTTAGTTCCATCGGAGTATCCAATCTAGGCCGTTTTGAAGCTCCTGACGTTGAAGGGCCTTGGAGATCACTTGAAGTAGATCCTCTGCTCATTAGAACCTCAAAAGCATTTCGAGGTCCCAAGCATGATTCATAATGAGAATCAAACTCTATTAAGTCTATGGACTTAGAGCAAAGGTCACACACCACATTATTACGAGAGCATCTCGCATAATGAGATTGAAACTCTATAAAGTCGACGGACTTATCACACATGTTGCACTTAATTGCTGATGCCATTTTTATTTTTTTTTATTTTTGAACTGACCACTTTCACTTTTGAAATAGGACTAAGGGTTTTCTTTCTAAATGACATCCTATTTATCGCCCCAAACACCTACTTAATATTTCGTATACAAAACGACCTGTACCTGTTTACAAACCTGTTTCAAACGATTCCTATTGGGCTATCTAATAATATGATGTAACCTGTACCTATATTCTACCTGAAATCCACTTATTCTTTTGTGTAATCCTCACTTGGAAGAAACCTGTTTCAAACGAATCCTATGATTCTCTTGTAATAAGAGGAAGTGAAATTCAACCAATCAAAAAAAAACAGATAACATTGAAAATAAATAGTGTTTAAATGTGTTGTATTTATTATTTTAAGAAAAATACATCAAATATTCTTATTATATAAATATGTATTCGTATTATTACAATTTCGCCTCAGTTATTTTTACCGCAGCAATTAAATCATCATCATCTTCGTCCCGAAGTAGTTCCTGGAGTCGAGATCTTTTATCGTGGTCCTGATTATCTACTAAATCGAAAATGCTGTCATCATCCGGGAAAATGTATGATGGATTATCATTATTAGGCGTTGCATTCCTTGGCTCATCGTCGTCATCATCCCATTTAATCTGACTTAACCAGTTGAAGTTATCGAGATTGCTCTCGAGATAGGTTTGGGTCTTAATCCCAAAAAATCAGGGATAGGTCTACGGAGCTCGGCTGAGAGTCCAGATTTATGGTTGATTCCGGTTGGGAATCGATAAAAATGATTTCGAGGTCATCCATCGTTGTTAAAAAGATGACTAGTTTCTGTACTAGCTGTTAGCTGTGAGTAGCTATTATATAGGCACATTGCTATGGGACAGTGTTAGGTACACAAAGGAGGAATATAAATTATAGAGAAAGTAGAAAGGTTCAAGAGCATCCAAACCGTTTTCAGGAAACACTTAAAAAATACCTCTAAACTATCACATTAGATTCATTTCAAAGGGATGACCTACCTGTTTGAGGGTTGTTTGAATCGCAACATGGAACCAATCGTAAAAAAACAGGTCCATTGTCAGTAAGAGGGAGGAGAGAGAATATAAATGAGCGAAGGATCGATTTCGATTTGAGATTATTTTACATGAGTGAGAAAGAGGATTGAGATCGAAGTTAGTTTACATTATCGCCGATAGGGGCGCCACCAAGCAGAAAGGAAACGGGACGGTCGTATATTTACTATAAGTAGCATTATTTAATTTGTATGTCTTCCTATTATAATTTTATTCTTTGTGTGCTCCTGTATATATCTCCATTAATTATGTGTTTTCTTACCCTATATTCAACCCTCTATACGGACATCTAGAAAACCAGTCCCTTACTATGTTTTTGTATAGGATGTAAATATCAGAAACTTCAACCATTTGTTTCCCCAATTCAATGTTAATAAAATATCCTATAAGTATTTATTTAACATGATCAGTTCATAACATAGCAACAATTTTTTTCCCAATTCAATGTTAATAAAATATCCTATAAGTATTTATTTAACATGATCACGTAATAACATAGCAACACGATGCACACTTATAATCAACATGTTGCCAAGCTGTACATGCTTAGGCACATGCTGCAGCAGCATGTTGCGAATTTGGTAATTCAGTATAAAATTCGATCCAACCGTCCCTTTTCCTTACTACTTGGTGGCGCCCCCTATCGGCGATAATGTAAACTAACTTCGATCTCAATCCTCTTTCTCACTCATGTAAAATAATCTCAAATCGAAATCAATCCTTCGCTCATTTATATTCTCTCCTCCCTCTTACTGACAATGGACCTGTTTTTTACGATTGGTTCCATGTTGCGATTCAAACAACCCTCAAACAGGTAGGTCATCCCTTTGAAATGAATCTAATGTGATAGTTTAGAGGTATTTTTTAAGTGTTTCCTGAAAACGGTTTGGATGCTCTTGAACCTTTCTACTTTCTCTATAATTTATATTCCTCCTTTGTGTACCTAACACTGTCCCATAGCAATGTGCCTATATAATAGCTACTGCGGACAATTTATATCCGCTGGCGGACAACTTATCTCCGCTGACGAACAACGTTTCTCCGCTGGCGGAAAACTCATCTCCACTGGCGGACATCTTGTCTCCGCTGGCGGACAACTAATCTCCGCTGGCGAAAAACTTATCTCCGCTGGCGAACAACTAATCTCCACTGGCGGACAACTTGTCTCCGCTGGCAGACAATTTATCTCCGCTGGCGGGAAATTTATTTCCGCCGACGAACAACGATTATCTCCGCTGGCGGACAACTTATCTCAGCTGGCGGACCACAAATCTCCGCTGGCGAACAACTTATCTCCGCTGGCGGAAAACTTATTTCCGCCGACGAACAACTTATCTCCGCTGGCGGACAACTTATCTCCGCTGGCGGACAACTTATCTCCGCTGGCGGAAAACTTATCTCCGCTGGCGGACATCTTGTCTCCGCTGGCAGACAATTTATCTCCGCTGGCGGGAAATTTATATCCGCTGGCGGACAACTTATCTCAC
This sequence comes from Drosophila lowei, assembly GCA_008121275.1. Lineage (NCBI taxonomy): Eukaryota > Metazoa > Arthropoda > Insecta > Diptera > Drosophilidae > Drosophila > Drosophila lowei. The sequence goes on along the minus strand of VHIG01000103.1, from coordinate 3,882 downwards.
ATTGGCGGACAACTTGTTTCCGCTGGCAGACAATTAATCTCCGCATTTTCGGTGTCGATGTCCTCGGGATGCGGGATGGCGTCAAGGTCGCTGACGGCCAGTGGCTCTGCATCTTCGGTGGCGATGTCCTCGGGACGCAGGATGGCGTCAAAGTTGCTGACGGCCGGTAGCCCTGCATCTTCGGGGGCGATGTCCAACCCGTCTATCCGTTCGAGAAGGTTGAGCATATCAAGGGCCCCGAAGAGTGCCGGAAGCGGTGGCTCTTCCCAGCGGAGCATCTTTTTCGAACTCCGTCGGCTCGAATTGCTGGCGGTATCCGCGTGCGGTGGCACCTGGCAGCCCGTCAGGAATAGTGATGGCCTCTGCCCCTCGTCGGGGCTCGGACCCGGAGCGGTGAAGTCGGCTGCTTCTCCTACGGTGGCGTGTCCAAATGCGCGTGCTCTTCGGCGACCTGGTCGGGGTTGACCTGGCTGGGGCCCTGAGCGTGGGTGAACGTGGCTTTGGCGACGTTGCCAGGGGCTTGGGTCCTTCAAGGGCAAAACCGCAACCGTGATTGTACCAAAGGGACCAACCAAGGCCGACATTTTTGGAGATTCTCATTAAGTCTATAACCGCTCCGCCGCACTCATAGAGTATCAAAGTATTTCTTGCCTGTAGTCAACAAGTCCATTCCTATTCACAGCTCATCGAATGCGAGAGACCCCGCCGACGGAGAACTACGACAAAAGCCAGGCCGGAGCCCCAGTCGACTGGGAGATCATCGAGGAACTGATTCTTCGCCCCACTCCGCGAGAATGCCAAGTCCACCCAGAGGTCCTCAGACAAAAAAATTTATGCGGCGACGTCGTAAGCTGGCCACGCATCGACCAGATCATCGAGGGGCACGATTCAGACCCCGATCACGTCAATATTACAGGAGACGTGGCCACCAACGCCAGGGACCCAAGCCCTGGCAACGTCGCCAAAGCCACGTTCACCCACGCTCAGGGCCCCAGCCAGGTCAACCCCGACCAGGTCGCCGAAGAGCACGCGCAGGGCCCTGGACACGCCACCGTAGGAGAAGCAGCCGACTTCACCGTTCCGGGTCCGAGCCCCGACGAGGGGGCAGAGGCCATCACTATTCCTGACGGGCTGCCAGGTGCCACCGCACGCGGATACCGCCAGCAATTCGAGCCGACGGAGTTCGAAAAAGAGATGCTCCGCTGGGAAGAGCCACCGCTTCCGGCACTCTTCGGGGCCCTTTGATATGCTCAACCTTCTCGAACGGATAGACGGGTTGGACATCGCCCCCGAAGATGCAGGGCTACCGGCCGTCAGCAACTTTGACGCCATCCTGCGTCCCGAGGACATCGACACCGAAGATGCAGAGCCACTGGCCGTCAGCGACCTTGACGCCATCCCGCATCCCGAGGACATCGACACCGAAGATGCAGAGCCACTGGCCGTCAGCGACCTTGACGCCATCCCGCATCCCGAGGACATCGCCACCGAAGGTGCAGAGCCACCGGCCGTCAGCGACCTGACGCCATCACACATCCCGAGGACATCGACACCGAAGATGCAGGACTACTGGCCGTCAGCGACCTTGACGCCATCCCGCGTCCCGAGGACATCGCCACCGAAGGTGCAGAGCCACCGGCCGTCAGCGACCTTGACGCCATCCCGCGTTGAGGACATCGCCACCGAAGGTGCAGAGCCACCGGCCGTCAGCGACCTGGACGCCATCCCACATCCCGAGGACATCGACACCGAAGATGCAGGACTACTGGCCGTCAGCGACCTTGACGCCATCCCGCGTCCCGAGGACATCGCCACCGAAGGTGCAGAGCCACCGGCCGTCAGCGACCTGGACACCATCCCACATCCCGAGGACATCGACACCGAAGATGCAGGACTACTGGCCGTCAGCAACTTTGACGCCATCCTGCGTCCTGAAGACATCGCCACCGAAGACGCAGAGCTACCGGCCGTCTGCGATCTGGACGCCATCCTACATCCCGAAGGCGGCAGTCCGGAGATACCAGAAACGTCGACCCCTAACCCAGCCGTTCGTTGGGTGACTGGGGAGGCGGATTGGAGAGTACGTACGCCCGACGGCCGGCTGCCAGACACCCTGAAAGCCCGGCTCCTGGCACAACTCGTCAACCCGCGGCGTAAAGATGTCCGATTCTTGGCAGAGGCGGACAACACCTTCTTCCAGGTCCACATCAGCAAGACGAGCAAAGTGACTATTCGCTCACGGGCCCCAGAATGCAGGAGAGGGTGTGAGGACCCATACTGGGAGCCTCACATAGTAACAAGAGTTAAGTGATTAATAAGACAACCTGAAAATATAGTAAGTCGCAATGGAGCGAGATTTGTATTAGTCAAAATCATATTCTATGGTAGTAAATAAGCTAGTTAAGTTTTGCATAGCCGAAATCCCGCCAAACGGCCAGCTCACACGGAACAACCGCAAAGAAAACAGCGAGGAGAGAGAGCCATGCTCAGCCGGCAGCAGAGCGGATCTCTTTCGAGAAAGTCCCGTTGGCCCGAAAACGAGCGCTAGGCGTGGGGAGAACGTCGAGCGACCGTGGCGAGAGAAGGAGTGGATTTTTGGAAGCGAGCGAAGACGGAACGTCGCGGACAGTGAAGAGATAAAGAAAAAGTGTTGAACGGCCGCGCGCCAGAGAGGAGAGAAAAGCATGGAGGAGCTGCGGGAACACAGGCGCCGGATCCGCGGGTGAGCTGGCCGCTGGCCAAGGTAGTAGTAGGAGTAGAAGGGAGTGCAAGGGGAATCAATCCAATAAAACTTCGATCATAGAATTAAGAACGCGTTGGCTTCCATTTATTTTCTCTGGTCGGACCACCGACTGCGGTCATCTCTCCACCCTCCCCTTCCGTTTTCCTGACTGTTTTCGGTCACTACGCTCCCGCTCTGACTCTGGCAACAGGGTTTTACCCTGCTGGAGTGAGAAGTGGTACGCGTTTCGGCAGAGGCGCCCCCCCTTATCCTTTTCCTTCACCTCCCCGGACCCGCGGCCCACCTGGACCTTGGCAACAGGGTTTTACCCTGCTGAAGTCGGGGAGTGCAGCGTCTCGGGTGAGTTTCGCGCCGCCCGGCCCAACGCCCGCTTCCCCATAATTTCTCCCGAAGGCCCTGTCGTTGACGGCGGCTCGGCGATCCCTGCGCCAACGACCCGCCTCCCCCCCCAGTCTCAACGTCTCAGCAACTTACAAATAAACTGTAGGTGACCCTGGGCAGACTGAGACTGACCCCAGCCTAGGATCACTACTTTACAGATGGCGCCCGAGCAGGGACTGTTGAGACAATTCAAACGATAGTTTTCTGGGGGGGATTTCACCCTTCGTGGCCTAAAGACCCACAAGTAGATCGCGTAGGTAGCGCCGCATCAAACCGAGGAGAAATTTATAGGGTATCAATAAGAAAATACGATACGAAGGTACAGGCCAGCAGCGAGCAAAGCGTGGCTGAAAAGCTGTACAATCCCCGTTAGCCGTCGGCAAATGAAGAGGAGAGAACGGGAAAGAGGAAATGAGAGAGGAAAAACGACAGAATGAAAGTACAGCCCGCAGCCAAGCAAAGCATAGTGATGCCCTTCCCATGTCCAGCAGAAAGAGAGAAAAAAAAAAAAAAATCCAAGTGAAGCACCAGCGACGAAGCAGCACGCAAAGCAGAACGAAAATTCCGTGGTCCCCGTTATACTCGGGCAAAACCATGCGGGATCATAGCGCCCGGTACAGTGGGGAAAGAGCCAAGGGCAGCCAGACCTCTGTTACATTTCAGTGGGGAGAGAGGGGTGAAGACCGGAGAACAGTTCTGGGCGTCGGCGGCGGGCATGTGCCGAACGACCCAAGAGTATAATACATGAAATTATCCCT
>VHIG01000102.1:0-18760 GCA_008121275.1 Drosophila lowei | reverse complement strand
TTGTTCCTGGGGTGCTATTGTTTTTTTATCTTATAGATGTTTTGCATCTGTATGTTAATACATACATACACAACAAAACGTTAAAGTGTGGCTCAAAAAAATATGATCGCCACAATCTCCGTTGTCCTCTTTAATCTCAGACGCCCTTTTGTGGATTTGTGTTTCTCAGTTATGTACATGTATGTATGTGTAAGTGAGAAACTGGAAAGTGTGGAGTGTCACGAGACGGAGAGTAGCCCAATAAAACAAAAATTATCTTCGTTAGACAAATTTCCTGCAATTGACGACATTAAACATAATCAACAAATCGATACATGAAAATGTCCATATGTACATATGTTCATATGTATGTACATATATGGTGCATGGATGCATGTGTTCTTGCCTCGCCAATAACAGAACGAGTCACAGAAAATTGCCAAGCAGGCAAAAACACCTACGCGAACAGAACAATACCAGCAAATATCACCTCGAAGAGAAACCCGAATCGCAACGTTGTGATTTCATTCAACTGCTTGTTGGATGTGTGTGTTTGAGTGCGCGTTAGTGTGTCGGCAGAGTAAAGTAAAACATGAATGTGCAGACACTACACACACATGCATATACATACACGTGTGTAGATATACGAAATACAGAAGGAAGTGTAGATATGTAGATATAAACGTTTACGGTAAAGATATGTCTCCCCTGGTGTTTCTCAAGACATACCCTGTACTTCTGAATCAGACCAGCGGCAAACGAGCTTGTTTATGGGCTTGGTAACGACCCTGTTAGAACTAGCCTTCAAGGTACACCTGGGTAACGGGTATCCAAACGTGTCTAGAAACTTAGCCTCCCCTTTCTAGGTAGCTATCAGTAAATAGGTTGTCTACTGCCTAGATCATAAGGTATAGTCTTGGCCTAGACCAAGAAGTTTGACACGTGAGCCCCAATGACTTGGCGTGAGGAAATGGTATTGGTCAAATACATTTTAGGTGACCGTCTGTTTTACTTATGTACATGACATACATATTTAGTTAGATAGGGCATTGGCTGGTATGCAGTACTGTGGGGTACTACGCACACATATATATGTAGGAACTTTGAACTACCCAGAACACCAACGCAACGAGCCCTTTGCATGACTCGGAATATGCTCGTAAATGTACTCACTTTGTAAGAAGAAAAAACTAGTGATACATTTCTTTATCGCAAAACACTGGCCAACGAGCTCGAAAGTGAGTGATACATTTTGTATTCTCCCAAAGAGAGTAAAATAGTCTCAAAACGGTCGCTTTCCCTGCCGCAAACTAAACGAGGTATGAATCATATTTCTATCTTATTAGATAACTCAAAGAATTGTTCGGAGTAAAGTCTCGCGTTTTCTTTGTAGTGTAGACGATATCATTTGTTTGGGTACATGAATGCGCAATACATGCGCTGGCACTTGTTCTGAAAATCTCACTTCTCAGCAGCAGAGACGCAAGCAGTGATAGAAAAATACGGACAGCGACTCGGCTTTCGGGCAGCTGGAAATCCCAAAACTTCAATTGAATTTTCCATAATTTCGCAAAGAACTGAATAAAGGAAATTTAAAAATGAGCATATCATTCGCTCCTTCTATGCCTGTTCTTTGGCTGCCTTTATCGCTGCCGATGTTGTTGGTGATATTGCTTCTGCGCATTATTTATACTGAAGGCCCACCAAATTTGCACAAAGGGCGTTGACAGAAAGCTGCTCTCAAAAACACTCAATCACACATACAAACGTTGCATAAAGAGCACAAAGAGGGAGGGAGAAAGAGACGGGGACAGAATAAGCGTCAGTTCTACTCAAATGGAATGAGAGAGAGAGAGAGCGAGCGAGAGAACAAGAGAGTGCGCACAATGCTGCAGGAGTTCCCTGAGTATAAATGATCAAAATCTCAATTCCTAAACAACGGTGATTCACGAATTAAAACGAATTTATCCATACATACATACATATGCATGTATGCATGCCAATGTTTATGTAGTTTTGTATCTACAAATACGATATGTAGACATTTTTTTCAATTCAATTAAAATTAAGTGCCAGTGAAGTGAAAATAAAAGTTGGGAATAGGCCAGACATTCAAAAGCAAAGTATTTTTTGTTCAGATAATATCTTATTCAAGCATAACGATAGCTAGCATTGAAACAACAAGCAATCGTTACAGTAAGTATCAGTAGCGACGGTGTCCAGTGGAAGTGTCAATGCCAGTGACATAAGATTCTAAATCCAGCAGAGCGGTTATCCATGTACATACTTACATATGTACAAGCATACGACCGCATGTCCTTTGAACCAGGAACCCCATAAGCTGGCTGCATGAAAACATAACAAGCTCGAGCACCTGCAGCACGGGCTGCTGCAATTGCAGAGCAATCTGAACAACAGCGAATTGGATATTTTTTTGGCAAATCAGAAAACAGGTGCGTATTACTCTCGCTCTCTCTCCTCCTTTCTCTCTCTCTCTTTTGGACATGATGTAACTATATACTAATAATGTATGCACATATATGCATACATATGTGCATATGGATGCATACATAAATATGTATGTAAGCTGATTCTCGAAGGGAATGTCAAATGGAGCGCAGATGGAACCTGCGTTTTATGTTTTAAGCTACTGTAAAGTATTTTTGCAGTAAATGCTTCTGGGTGCTTCCACAGATCGATAGGAAAAAAAATGTTTTTGTGTATACACAGCACTGATGGTATCAGAAAATGATCGTAAACGAAAATTTAAAAATTGACTGATGCAAAAATTTTTTTAATTCCTAATAGTAACACCATTTATTAAAATATTGATATTAATATTTTGTAACACTTTTAATTTTTTTCGCTTGGAGATTATTCCGAGAAAAATAGTCGATACAATGATAAGATGCGTAACAAGTGAGACTAGAATGCTACAATCAAACACTATTTTTCATGCCACGACATCGGCATTTACTGGTATATGTAGCTTTTAAGCGGCGCAAAGTCACACTTTCGTGGCTTTTAACTCTTGAAACCATTTGAAAGAAAGGTAGCTTCGTTGTTGAAATGTACGGGCATACGGCATCTTATTAAATTTGTTTTATTGGTACTAGAGTGTGTATATTAAATTCGTGTAACTTTACGAGTATGTATGTACTAACAGTAAGAAGAAAGCATCATAGACATATACATATGTATGTAAAATATACATATATATATATACATATATATATTACAAGGGGCGATACACACTGCTCGAAATGATCTAGCGGAAGAAAAGTCATCACTTCTAAAATAATAAAGTTTTTAAAAATTTGTTTCTTTTAATAATAATAAGATTTTTTTTTAATATTAATAATGCAAATAATTATAATAATTATAATAATACAAATTACTCCTATTATTCTGAGTGTTCTATATCTTATAAATGGTCTGATGTAAAAGTTTCCGGGTATTGTGCTCCAATCTACAAATTTCACAAAGACCCATTCAATCCACATTAACAAAAAAAAATTAAAGTCGAGTCCAGGTAAATTCATAAAGTTTCACTTCTGAAAGTCTAACAGGAGTTGCTTGACCGAGTTACTTCGGATTGCAAGATTATAACACGAATTTCAATACAACAAATAATACGGTCCGGCCATAGACTATAATTTTATACCGGGTACTCAAAGAGTTTGGGGATATATTAGAATGAAGCGTTTCCGTCCCTATAAAGTATATATATTCTTGATCAACATCAATTTGTTGTTAGTTTGAGAAGGGAAAGATACAGATGTTAAAAAAAATTGAATTAATTAATTAGCTCTAATCAAATAAGTCAAATAAGTGTAAAGAGGATAAACATAGTGCACAACATAGTACATACCTAGCGGTCGTGGTTTCTTTCTTTGGCTCTAAATTGTTCCCACAAGATCGAGATAAATTTCAAAGACCCCATGCTGCATTAATGAAAAAAAATCAATTCGTTCCTTTTTGCAAAACAGTGATACCAAAAGACAGAGAGAGATACCAATTTCGGCGCTTACGTATAATTACTTATAAAATATATTGTATAAGTTTTATAAATCGTTTGCTCTCATATACTGACTGAGTGCCGGGTATAAAGTAGAGCCGCGGCTCATCACTTTCCCTGCTTGTCTTCACTTTACATGTGTACGATGACGCACAGTGGGGACTTCAGTATTTTTCAACCAAAAAAAATTAATAATTTTATTTTATTTAACACAAATCAATAAAAATTAATTTTTATTTTTGAAGCTTCGTAAAAGCTTAGGTAAAATAATTTTCAAAGAATATTTTTGCCTGTATGTCATGTCAAGTCAAAGTTGTAAAATAACCCGCAAATTTTATGGTTTTGAAAAGTCTATACATTACAGTATAGAATATTGATAACAACGAATATACCTAATAAAAGAGACCAAAACCGAATCATACAATACATATTTTTACGTTTTATTCCACCTGAAAGATGCAGTGTGTGCATAAATTGCTGGTCCCTGTAAAATGGTCAGTTTTGAAGGCGTATACCTCCCAAACTATGTTAAACCGATTTTTCAAAGTTTCCATTTTCGAAAGCTGTGGGAAATGCGAATACTCAAATTATCCAAAAGCTCTCCCCAAATATAAGACTTTTTGGCACATCAATTCCCCAATGTGCGACGGTCCCCGCTATCATGGATATACCCATATATCATATATATATATAAAAATATCAGTAAAATGTAACAAATACTTATAGATACTACTATACCTGATCGTTTTAATTCGTTCTGTATACCTTTGCATCGAGTATTTGGTTTTGGATAGAATCTCGCAACGAAAAGAAACATCTGAATAGACAATACTTTAAAGAAGTTCATAATTTAGAGTAAAAAAATCTTGTTAAATATGAAATTTGGAACAGGGCTGATTGTTAGTTAGGGTGATTCCATTCTAGGTATTTTACGGGAATCAGTTTATGAGGTACCTATTTGGAAGTAAGCTTGTAAAGCACGGAAGGTAAAATCTCCGACCCAATAGAGCACAACGTATGTATGTACTAGAGGTCTGCATGAATAGCTAAAACCGACATTCAGATTAACCATACGCAAAAAGAACGGAATGAAATCGAATGCAACGCCGATAGAGTTCGAAATGAGTCATCCAACATATTCAAACGAATTGGCACGATTCAAATGAGTTGAGTGAGGGGCTGAATCGATTCCATTCGAATGCATTCGGTTTTGCCTCTACGTTTGGGCAGCAATATCAGTGTTGAAAACTTTTGAGAAAAAAATAGCTGTTTTTGTAGTAAAATGATAAAATAGCTTTTTTTTTTGCAAACTTGCACACAGTTTCAGAAAACAAAAAATATTTAGCAAAACATAGCTAAATATATATTTTAAGTATTCAGATTCCCGGCTAATATTAGATTTCAATTTTAAACAGAAATCTAGCTTTAAAATAGCCAGAACTAGCTATAAAATAGCTGAATTGGAAACAGTGTCTGCACTATACTTTCATTTGTGGTTGCTTTGCTGTGTATATGGAAAATAAGAACAAGAATAACGAACAGCCCAAGCCACGAACGAATACATATAGGCTACGTATGCAAAAGTCGGATAATTCGAATGTTCGGTTCTATTCGGTTGTATTCATTTCGTTTTTGCGCATTGATTTATTCCCACTCATACAACTGAATGCTAACAAATATAAAGCCGACACATACTCGCATTCATTGAGTTATAATTCGTTGTGTGCGTCGCACTCATTTAACTCTATTTAATTCAGAATGCATTCTGTTGGGCTTTTGTTTTGAATTGAGCCATGTAGACCTCTAGTATGTACATACATTGTACATACATATACATACCATTTTTGATCAGAATTAACAGCGGATTAGTTCTAGCGATGTTTTCTCTGATAGCTTCACTCAGGCTGATAACAAAAGGCACGATAATGAACGTTACTATTCCAGCACGCATAGGAGCAAAAATGAGCTTTCTAGATAATGCGTAGTCGCAGTAATGTCTCTGAGCACAGCAGAGCGTCGAAATTGATTTGCACATATTGCGCAAATAACCCATCTCCGCCAAAATATTAAATTTGTCATTACTTTTCTGGTATGGGCTTCAAGGAAATTAAAGAAATCAACTAAACTTAAAGTAATTTTGTATGTTCAGAACGGAAAAAAATGGATAGAGCCCTTGGGTCCGGAAAAAATTTCTATTACAGCAGTCTCACGTTAGAGCCAAATTAAAGTCTGAAATTGTGGGTTGCACAGCTTAATCGTATCGTGCGCTTGCCAAAAATACAATGTGAGCGACAAAAGTGTGAAAAAGTATGTAAAAAATGGGAGTAATGAAATGTTCTAAAAACCGTTCCTAAAGTCACAGAAGTACAGAGAAAGACAATAAAACTACGGCTACGTGCGCTTTCTAGAAATTGGTTTTCTGCAAGCTGTTAAAAGGCTTGCATAATGAATAATGAGACGTATTTTACAGTTTAGGGTCATGAATGGACTCCGAAATATTACTTTAAGCTTCCTAATACTCAATCACCTGAAAATGTCACTCAAATTACAAAAACAAAGTTTCCTAAAAAGGTTTTATTGGTTCTGGCCATAAGCAAACGGGGAATCAGCGATCCTGTCTTTTTAAAAGCAGGATTGGCTGTGAATGCGTAAATTTACAAGGACAATTGTCTTCCGGTGCTTAAAAAATTTATTGATAAGTATCATGCGAATGATAATACGGTGTTTTGGCCCGACATAGCGTCTGACCATTATGCTAGAATAACTCTGGAGGCTCTTGGCCACTTAAGCATTGAGTTCGTGCCTGAACTTCCAAAAAACATCGACTGTTTAATATTAAAAATCAAAAGAGAGCTTGCTAAAATGGATACAGAGGGAATTCAGGAGGCTATGACCAAGGTACCCGAAAATATAAGTAAGGCTGATCGCTATGGTCATGAATATTTTTGTAAAAATAACTTATAGTCTAATAAACAACATACATATGCAAAGGTTCCAGTTGGTCAGACTTGGAATATATTTTTTATTTGTATTACAACAGTTGTTCGTATTTCATTCCGCATACGTTATTACGTTTTACGAAGGAACTTTTTCGTGCGCTTAGTAAAATTTATGATCTACTTCATTAACTCAGTAAACCATTGTTCCGCAAAGCGTGTGCTTGCACACTGGTGTACCGCGGTCATCAGTTGGTGTGCAGCGGAAAAGTCGTAAAGTCACTAAACATCTTTTCATATTAGGTAAATTTATTTTAGTAATAAACAAATATTAAATCAGCAGTGCTTTTTCTTTGGTCTACCTCTAAAATATCTTGATTTGATAGGTGTACCTTGAACACAAAACGTTTGCAGAACACTGCACTAAACTATCGAAACATTTCAAAACAGACCTTCACTGTTGGATAATACTCGTCCAGATATACATACCACACATCCAGCGCGTATTGTTGGCGGTATCTTGTGTAAGAAATTACGAAGGCTGCGATGATTCGATTTGTTCTCAACAGCTTGTCGTATGCAACAACTTTGTATAGAAAAACTAGTTTTTTATACTCCACGAACCAACCCGACTTTTTATACCCGGTACTCGAAGAGTATAGGGGGTATATTAGAGTTGTGGTGAAAGTAGATCTGTGTAACACCCAGGAGGAAGCGTTTTTCGACCCCATAAAGTATATATATTCTTCATCAAATCAATAGCTGAGTCGATATAACCATGTCTGTCTCTCCGTCTGTCCGTCCCGATGAGCGCCTAGATCTCAAAGAGTACAATATATTAGCTAGAGAAACCAAATTTTGTATACACATTATTACAAGTGTATTTCTAAAGTTCGCCCCGCCCTCACAGAACGAAAGTCTGTGGTTTCTACAATTTTGAAGATACGAAAAATATGAAACGCAGAATTGTGGAGAAGACACTGTGTCTAGCGGGTTGCCGTATCTGGATCAGCTCGGATCATTATTATAGTCAGAAGGAAATAATGATACGATAACGTGGCCAAGCTTTTACTAATTTTCTGTCTCTCTCTCACACACTCGTCATTATGCAGTGTTCTCCCTCTGGCGGAGGGGGCCATACTGACTGAGTATCGGGTGTAAATTAAAAGTCGCGGCCCTAGCTGCGACTCACTTTGTTCCCACTCGTTCTGTATCGTATTTTTTTTTTAATTAAAAAATCGTTTTTTTTAAATCTATTTTTAGAGGTAGTGCTTCTTTTTTCACATAACTTAAGTATCTACTTCTGGTTGTAAATGAAAATTGCGATTCTGAATAGCTGATAAATGCAGCTATAAATTAGACTTGAACACTTTGTAGCTTTAAACACCGTCTGGGAAATATAAGCTGCTTTTTCAGTAAAATGAGTTGTATGCTATTGGGGAAAAGATAACTGAAATTGGGGACCCTTATGGTATACGATTATGGATAGGGAAAATGTTTAATATCGTTTTCCATTTTTAACTATAATTTTCATGTTGTTGTTGGAGAAGTGAGTGGAGTCTACATAGAAAGACTATCTTTCTTCGTTTAAACGCAGTTAAGAGCCCACCTTATAGAAGATTAAAACCGTACATCTCAAAACATAATTGAAATAAAATAAAATATAATAGACAACATTACCTATAAATTAATAATAACGAATGTAACATACATATGTAACTCTAAATTAGGAAAGATTATATAATCATATTCAGGCAGGCTCCGTTTCATTTTACTCTTGCGGATTACGTTTTCAGCCAAAACGTTTCGTTTTCGTTTTAAGGTGCTCCAGTTTTCACATATTTTTTGTTATCGATATGATACATTTTGAAGTCCGAATTAAATTGGGCGGGAAACAGCTGTGCTCACCCAGATGTTCTGTTAAGCGCATGTTACAAGCACAGTCTGAGCTGTTACATGCACATATGTGCTGTTATGCGCAAAAATTTATTTCTTGCCAACGTTCCGATAACCAAATCGGAATGCGTCAGCTGTTTACACCAAAACGAAAATTGTTCTTGCCGTGGCCAATTTTTTTCCGAACCAAATTTGAGGTTGGGTTAAAAATAAAATTATTTATAAATAAAGCACAAGTTAAATTGCATCAATAAGTCTTCTATTTTTCCTTTTGCAATTGGGTTCGGTTTGTTGTATAAAAAGCCGTTTACTTTTCATTTCGTCAACGAAAATGTTTTCGTTTTGAAAACGAAGAAATCTTGCGGAATGGGAAAACGAGAGCCCCAATTTATGTGATTTCAAAAGTAAATCGGGAAAACTTTTGTGAAAGTGAAAAACGGAGCCCTGGCTGATTAGTTTACACCTAATTCTGTTTTTTTACACGGTCTTTTTACACGATTTTTTGAAATAACACGGTTTGAAAATCAACAATTTTACATTTTTACACGGTTTTATTCCATTTAACACGGTTCAAAATAACAACAAAAATATATAAAATCACACACAGCTCAAAAAAAATCTAGAAACCAAACGAAAACAAGAAAGAGCATTATGAGAATATGTAAATATTTGTTTCTCGTTATTTTGCGTATACGATCAATGTCTTTTACACGGTTTTCAGGAACCAATCTACCGTGTAAAACAGAATTAGGTGTAGTTTCCCCAACCAAAACCAATGTGACATCTAGTGACTAGTGCTCTAATTATAAGCCCCTTGCTTGTAGCACTAGGAAAGCCAAATAATAATAATTAAATAAATCCTTCTAATTACTGTGAATGAGTTTATTTGTTGAAGCAAACCACCACATACACTGTGAGATAATTGTATCTAAAACTTTAGCTAGACATGGATTTAGAGCGATAGGGTCTAAGTGATTTGGTGTCAATTTGTTGTTTGCTGGGTTTAAGTATGGGAAGGACAAGACTTACTTTAAACGATGTTAAGGATGTTATTAAAAAGTTTAAGAATTTAGTGTTTAAGAGAGACTGGAGAGTTTTTAATCATGGAATATGATATACGGTCTGGCCTGGGAGTAGTGCCGTTTGGGAGTCGAGAGCAGATTGGAATTCTAGATATGGTATAGAGGTATATGGAGGCGTATGTTGGCGAAGTTTCGTGGTAGCGAGTGTATGGTGTTTTGGAGAACTGAAAAATTCACTTTTTATAATGGTTTTAATATTGGCTCAGAGGTCAAGGAGATGTTCATTATGGTTTTCCTATAATGATCCCAGTTAGCTACTTTGAGTTTAAAGGTGAGTTTGGCAGTGATTATAGAAGGCATAGTGGTGTAGAGGCCATCGATGGCTGTGTGAAAGAGTTGTGTGTTGAGAAGTAGGTTCAGGATTATGTAGTCTGACTGCTCGATACATATTCGTTATTATTTTGCCTCTTGAGTTGGCTTTAAAGTTAAAGTCAAAGCCGCCAAGTGTTAGTGTGGGTTGTAGGATTGAGGATATATTCTAGATTGCTTCGTGAGAAAGATTTATTGGGGGATATATAGGCTAAGATTATATTGCTATTATTGGCTTCGTATAGTTGGAAAGGGATAGGTACTGGTAGAGCGATGGAATGGATAAGGGGAGTTTCTTGTAAGGCTATTACAAATTTGTGGTTTGTGTTCTTTAATAAGCGTTTGAAGTTCAAAAAAGCTATTGCTGTAACCTATAAGACTATAAGAGCTATTTTTGTATTTTGTATCCAGATTATAGCCAGACGGAACAAGTGGAATTTCAGCTACGTAGCTATTTAGCTACGAATTTAGCTACGAATTCGGCTAAATTCGTCGTTCTCTTTTGTAGTGACCAGACGCGTTTGTGTTTTGCGCTCCGCTTTTTTCCTATTGTTTTGCCCAAACAACCGGTTTTTTCGTAAATAAACCTTAATTAACTTCCTAACCAGCCTACAATCTGGAAATCTATTCTATTCCGCGAGTGCATGCCTTTCGATCTCTGTTAAAACATTATTTAAATTTTTATTTTTCGGCGTCGGCTTGTCGTGTCTGTGTTGTTGCAGTGAGTACGCATTACATTGCATTACAGCCCACTCTCGTCTTGTAGCTTTTGTTGTGTTATCACTCTCTCCCTATCACCTAAACTTAGGTCTTTCTCTCTTTCCTTTCCTGCCGAGGTTTTGGCAGGTCGGTACCACAACTTTTAGAAAGGACGTTCGCTTCGACGTGCAGGAGGGGTACTGATTGCAGTCGACTCTATCTTCATGTCGGAACACTTCACAGTCCAAGTTCAACAGGAACTGGAATTCCTGTGTGTAAAACTGATTCTTCCCGCATTCGCTATTTTCATTACTTGCTCGTATATTCTACCTTCTTCGGATATCTCAATTTATAAGCAGCACTTGTTCGCTTTAACCGCTGTTTCTTCCTCGCTATCAGATAAAGATCATATGATAGTTCTTGGTGACTTCAAGTTGCCAGGAACTGTTTGGTCTTCGGTAAACGAGTCTAATGTCATGTCGTGACATGGGCAATAAGTTCCCATGTCACGACATGACTTTGTTGACGGCTTGCTTGACCTGTCACTGTCTCAAGTCAATCATGTGAAAAATTCCTTGGGTCGATTGCTTGATCTGTGCTTTGTATCGGATCCAACCATAGTGTTGTTAACCCGAGCCCTCCCACTCACTATACCTGAAGACGCCTACCCTACTTTCGAAGTGTCGCTAGATATAGGACCAACTGTATTGGGTCGGTCAAGTAGGCTATTTGAACGTGTCCGCTGCTTTCGTAAAGCCGAGTTTGCGAAGCTCGAAGTTCGAGTAATAACCTCATTAAAGATTTTGATTGGTCCGCTTTGTACTTGTGCACTGATGTCATAAAAGGCACAAGCCTTTTTATACCCGATACTCAAAATGAGTATTGGGGTATATTAGATTTGTGGTAAAAGTGGATGTGTAACGTCCAGAAGGAAGCGTTTCCGACCCCATAAAGTATATATATTCTTGATCAGCATCAATAGCCGAGTCGATTGAGCCATGTCTGTCTGTCCGTCCGTCCGTCCGTCCGTCTGTCCGTCTGTCCGTCTGTCCGTCCGTCCGTCTGTCCGTCCCTATTAGCGCCTAGTGCTCAAAGACTATAAGAGCTAGAGCAACGACATTTTGTATCCAGACTTCTGTGATATGTCACTGTTACAAGTGTATTTCAAAACTTCGCCCCGCCCACAAAAGGGACGAAAATCTGTGGCATCCACAATTTTAAAGATACAAAAAAACCAAAAACGTAGAATCGTAGAGAATGAGTTTTTTTAGACTGCAGAATCTGAATTGGATCGTATCATTATTATAGCCAGAATGAAGAAAACAATTTTATTTTTCTCGCCCTGTCTCTCTCTAACACACACGTATCATAGCCGGCTTTGCATAGCGCAAAAACATTAGCGCCTAGATCTCAGAGACTATAAGAGCTAGAGCAACCAAATTTTTTATCCAGATTCCTATAATATCGGACCTTGACGAGTTTGTTTCAAACCCCCCACCCCTTCCGCCCCCGCAAAGTCCGAAAATCTGGGCATCCACAGATCTCAGAGCTAATAGTCTCTGACTGTCGAGCTCTCATTGTTACAAAACTATTTGTAATTTTTCACTGCAGAACTCACTGTTGATAGCTCACTGCTACAAGTGTGTTTCAAAATTTCGCCCCACCCCCTTCCGCAGCCATAAACAACGAAAATCTGTGGCAACCACAATTTTGAAGATAGGAGAAAATTAAAACGCACAATCATAGAGAATGGCCATATCTACCAGATTGCCAGATCTTGCCGAATCCGAATAAGATCGGATTATCATTATAGCCAAAAGTAACAAATCAATTTGCAGTGGTTACGCAGCGCCCGTCGACACGTTCTGACTGATTTTCTGTCTCTCTCGCACGCACTCCTTGTCGTTAAATGTAGCCATACTGACTATGTATCGGGTATAAATGTAGAGTTGCGGTCGCAGCAGCAACTCACAACGTTCCCCCTCGTTTAGAATGCTCTTGGCACATTTTTTGATTCTTGTGTCCCGCTTTCTTGTCCGATTAGATCTGAAAAGCCCCCTTGGTTTACCAAAGAGTTATCCAGTCTAAACAACTTATAATCAAGACTTTATAAAAATTTCAAGAAGTGGGTTCTCCTATTCTCACTCTCGCTATGTAATAGCTCGGTCAAACTTTTCAGTTCTTAATGCTCAATGCTATAAGAACTACCTATCTCGATGCAGGATACGTTTTTCTCAGGACCCTAAACAGTTTTACAGCTTCGTAAATCATCCTCGCTATCATTTCGTAATACGTCGGCGAATAATGATCATGCAATTGCCGTTCTTTTTGCCCAATTTTTCCAAACCACCTATTCTGAGGAAAGCTACTCTGGTCATCCGTACCCATACGAATGTTCTCTACTTCATGATCTTCGACTAGTTAGGCCGGTGTTTTCACCGGGTCCAGACGGGGTTCCAGGTTGTGTACTCAGGTACTGCGCCGAGGCTCTGTGTGGACCCTTGCTTAAACTATTTACCCTGCCCATTGATTCTTCTTGCTTTCCCCCGATCTGGAAGGAATCGTTTATAATTCCGCTCCATAAAAAAGGTAGCAAGTCTGACGCAAAAGATTATAGAGGTATATCAAAGCTATCCGCTATTGCTAAAATGTTTCAGAAAAAAAATTTCAACTCCGCACGTGCAACATCTCTGCAAGTCACTTATATCTCCAACTCAGCATGGATTTATAAGGCGGCGATCAACCACCACGAAATTGTTAGAGTTTACCTCTTTCATTATTAAAGGCTTTCAAGGTAACTTACAGACGGATGTTATTTACACCGACTGTAGTAAAGCATTCGACTCTGTCAACCATTCCCTTTTAGCACATAAACTTGACCTTTTAGGGTTTCCGCCCAACCTCCTGAGATGGATTTCTAGCTACCTTTGTTCCAGGTCTCAAAGAGTCTTCTTCAAAAACTCCCTCTCTTCACCAGTCAAGGTTTCTTCGAGGAATACCACAGGACAGCCATCTAGGCCCCTTACTCTTCACACTCTTTATTAATGACTTGCCTTCGGTATTAACATACTCTCAGTACTCATGTATGCGGATGATGTTAAACTCTGTGTCCAGTATAAGGACATTTCATTTCATTCTCGCTTGCAATGCGATCTCAATAACTTTCAGTCATGGTGTTGTGCAAACTTGTTACACCTTAATGCCTCGAAATGCAAAATAATGATATTTCATCGTTCTAGCCCCTTGTTGGCTCCCCTACACCCTATGTGGTGGTTCTCTTGAGAGAATTACCCTGGTGAATGATTTTGGTGTTTTATTAGACGCAAAGTTGAAGTTTTCCGAACACATTTCTACCATGGTAAATAAGGCCATGGGCGTGCTTGGGTTTATAAAGAGGTGGTCAAAAGAATTTGACGACCCCATATAACAAAGACTCTCTATACCTCGCTAGTTCGTCCGATCTTAGAATACGGCTCCTGTGTATGGTGCCCTCAGTACAAAGTACACCAGGACCGTATAGAATCAGTACAGAAAAACTTTTTTTTACTCTTTGCTCTGCGGGGCCTTAACTGGGATGCGGGTGTGAGACTCCCATCTTACTCTAGTAGACAGCTATTAGTAAACCTCCATCCTTAGTTAACCGTAGAAAATGCTTGGTGTGATTTCTATGCACAACTTGATCAAGGGTGACATAGACAGCCCTGATCTGTAGAGCAGCATAAACTTCACGATTCCTATTAGACTCACTAGAAATTTGTAGATCGAATTTTTCCTTGCATGAACCGTTTAGGGTCTTATGCTCGGATTATACTTCCCTCTACCATATTATATCCACCACTAATTCTCTTCCTCTTATTCAATTACTAATCCTTACACACCTTTTTAGTAGTTAGTAATTGTAGAGGTATTTGTATTTTGATTGCATGCTTAGTTTCTTAGTAAGTTTAGTGCTAATTTTCCTCGAATGTTAGTCTAACAGCTATCATTCCTGCATGTTCGCGTTCGGTTCGGCTACGCGCCGCGCGTCATGCGGCAGCGCCCCCTCGGCCGGTTGGGCGGGAGGAGGGCTGCGCTTTGCCTGGGATCCGCGCGTAACAGCCTTCTGCTGGTGTCACACGGGCCACTTGATGGTGCAGTAACTGCATCGCCTCTTGAAAGATGCAGTCATTGCATTTCAACGTCAAATAAGTTTGTCGTGCATTATGTGCGCACGCTCTGGCGGAATATCGGTTATAAATGCAGAGTCGCGGCCGTAGCAACGAGTCACAACGTTCCCCCTCGTTTCTATGTTTTTATTGGAATTTTTTAGGGTGCTTTTCTTATCTTCTATGTCTGAGTCAAGATCCAGGTAGTATACAGTTTGGAGTTCGGATATGGATGCTTACTGTGTGTTGTTGTTGTGATTGTGGAGGCCTGTGTGGTTTTGGTGACTGAAGAGCATATATGAGGTGTATTAGTTGTGTTCCTTGATCGTAGTATTAAGAGAGCTGTTCTGTTGTCGCATTTGTTTGTCGTATTAATTGTTTGGAGTTCGTATTGATTGACGAAGACAGGGTTTCCTGGGGAGTTATGTGGGTTTTGAAGAGTGCTGGTCGTCATTGTAGTTGACACAGTGTTGGGTTTTGTTGCATCTGTCTTGAGTGTTTGCATCAATGTGGAAATTCTCTCAGAAGTAAAAGCAGTTTTAAAAGTTTAACCGGTAGGTTCAGTAAGTTCAACGTGATAATGCAGACACCGGTCTCCTTCAGAGATCTATGTTCTATTTTCAGAATTTTTGGATTCATCTTTTTTTCTATACCTATTAAATCTTTTGAGTATACGACGGCTTTTGAGTAATCAAGAGAGTGGTCGCTTGCTATAGATTTCAGGCTTAATAATTTTTTCGCTTTTTTATATAAGCGTAGGTACATACGATCTCTATGAGAGCAGTTTTGTGACTGTAGGTTACATAAATCATAAGCTCACATATATACATATACACTTACTCAGTACCGGGTATAAAATTAGAGCCGTAGCCCTTGCCGCTACTCACAACGTTCCCCCTCTCGTTTTATACAATTTTTGTGTGTTTTTAAATTGTATTTCTATTTTTTTTTATTATGGTTTTATGGCAAAGGTAAAGAAAATTTGAGTTTGACCTTTAACTACAGCCATTTTAACGCTGACAGACTTGCATTTTTCTTTCAAAATTCGAAAATTTCTTTTAAGTATTATTAAGAAGGCTGATAACTAGCCTAGTCCAAAACTTGTGATTTTTGCAAGGTGCTTTAAGAAAACGAGCCACTGTGCGACGAAGATACATACATATGTATGTACATACGTCGTTGCCCCATTAATACTGATCAAGAAAAAATAAATAAATACATACATATGTACTAGCAAGCAAGCCCCGGCCGATATGAATAAAATATCGGGACCACGACGACCCACAAATTGTTTATGTATAAGAAGGATTCTTTATGGGGGTGGAAACGGTTTCTTCTGGATGCTAAATACGTATGTAGGTGTGTATGTGCATAGTATGCATGCACATATACACCAACGTAATATATTTTTCGAGTACCGGGAATAAAAACATACAAACATTCCTATGTAATTACTTACACTTATGTATTAGGGTTAACTGGAGCCAGAACAATAACATAAACAGATGAATATCGGGATATGTACGCATGTACATACAGACTCGTATAGATGTGTACATATGTATGTAAAGGTAAATATTTTAAATATTCATATAAATAAATACGTATGTACATACATATGTACATAAGTATTTATTGTTGTAAAGTTTAGCACGCAGTAATGAAATTCACTGAGCGCAAAATCCAGCTATGCATGTACATACATATATACATATCTATATATGTATGTAAATGCATACATATATAAAATATATATTTTTCTATAGCAAAACTCCAGTGAGATCTGCACTGCTCCACCGAGATCGCTTTTCCGTTCCGGCTTTTATATCTGAGTCTTCTGGGCAGAAAACACAGCTGTGCAAAATCACATGAAGGGGCTTCAGCACACAAGTACATATGTACATACATGCATACATGCATACATGCATATATACTTTTATACAAACATTTATGCAAAACATATATACATGCATATGTATTTACATATGTGACTAAGCGTATATAAAAGGAAAAGAAAAAAGTAGAATGTATACCATAAAATCCAATTGCCATACAACAACGATAACAAAAATGCGATTGGTAAGGGTAGAAATAGAATACTAGCGACAAGGACACACATTCCCTTATTAATTCCCAAACTCAGCATAAGCAGCTGGGAGTAGAGATGAGCGCGTGTCGTTTTCACAATACGTTACGATAAAAGTCTACACGGAGCAGAAAAGATATTCATTATGGTCGTATAAAAACTTTTTAAGTCTAATCTAGACTGCAAGACAGAAATAGCATAAGAAAGAACGATGAATTAGTGTTGGTCGACGACGTCTCCACAGATCTCAGTCGAAGAACTGTAGCAATATTTGTGTCAAAACGATGTTTTCGATAATACCGAATCTAGTTAAATTATAATTTCAAACTATAATTCTGCCTTTTCTTAGCCGCTCCGCTGCTCAAATTCGGCTACAAAGCCAAACTAGATCAAATATGCATCTCGCTCAGAGTGCTTTCTTCTCCCATAAGGTTTTTATATCTGGTCTCACTGTTTTAACTTGTCTGGTGCCATTTACAATACAAATCGGAGGAGAATGTGTTTATTTATTTATTATTTATTATTATTATTATATTTATTTAATTTATTTATATTTATTATTTATATTTATTATTATATATTATTTTATTTTAAATATTCTTTATTTATTTTGGCCTTCCTAGTGGTACAAGCAAGGCATATATGTAATTATAGCACTAGTCACTAGATGTCACATTGGTTTAGGGTTTTGCTCAAACTAGAACTAATGTCTTCATATAATCTTTCATTGTAATTTAAGGTTACATATGTATGAATGTATGTATGTTATTTTCGTTCTTATTAATTATAGGTAATGTTGTCTATTATTTTAATTTTTATATTAAGGTGTTCAGTTTTCTTAACTGATTCTGTGTGAACACAGAATCTCGCAAATAGAGCCATCAAACGCAGGTTCGTTTAGAAGTTGGTACGCACTAGACTTGACTTGAAGTGGTCGGTTGGTGTGAGCAGCAATAAAATCGTTATGGGTAAAGTAGGCAGTCCGAGCGAGAGAAGTATATGCTGTCATTTGCTCTTTTAGTCTAACTGGTAGCAAATTGTACTTTCAATCTACTGGAATTGACTGCTGTGTGTGTTGGTGAACCAATTAACCACCAAGAAGTAAATACATTTTTCGTTGTGTCTCCCTCTAAACATATGTATGATACCTATTTCTTTCAGTCAAGTTTAATGGAATACGACCATTGCCAGTATAGCCTGTCTGAGGTCGAGTCCGCGCCTTAAATTCAATTAGAAATTACAGTGAGCCGTTGCAAGATTATGGAAAATAGCAGTCACCCCTAAAGTGAGAAACAGGAAGCAACCCCTGACTTGTGGCAGTGCCGTGCAATATGCTTTAAATAGTTTCCTTTGCTTTGCCGTCAAGAGATTATGGACTTGGTGTTTTGGTAGATAGTAAAGTCAAAGAGTACAGTAGGGAGAGGATAGAGTCGTGTCGGGTGTGCTTGTTCCCAGATCGATAGATCCTCTGTTCATTTTACGTTGGTGGCTTCTAACCGAAAACTTTTTGAAGTCATGTCGTCCGTTTTGCTTGGAATTTGCTTTCTTCCCAACATCAACTATGTATCCACGCAGTTGCCGTCACACTCGGCATTTTGACGCAATTCCTT
>VHIG01000101.1:0-19038 GCA_008121275.1 Drosophila lowei | reverse complement strand
CTCAGTATTATTTTTTTTGTTGGGTCGCGATTACCAAAATGCTTGAATAAAATTTTATAAAAGAGCTCACTTACATGGTTTTCTGCGGTTTATACCGTGTTTTATTTGACCTAATTATTAGTTTCCTTCGATTAATTATTAATTCCTTTGTGGGTGGCGATGAGGGAAGCGAGGATCACCCTACAGCTTGTTGGTTTTAATTTTTGAGGCGAGGATTGCCCTTCAGCCTGTTTTCCTTTCGTAGACGTTGATGCCGGGGCGAGGGATTGCCCTTCAGCTTCTTCCGGGTGTGGTTTTTCACCTTCAGCGAGGGATTGCCCTTCAGCTTGTTGTTTTATTTTTGAGGCGAGGGATTGCCCTTCAGCCTATTTTTCCTTTGTAGATGTTGATGCCGGGGCGAGGGATTGCCCTTCAGCTCCTTTAAAATGTAGGTTTAATTATTAATTTCACCTCACTTGTTGTTTATTACACTTGCGTTCTCTCGTTAGCTCGCTAATTTAGTAGTAGAAACTCGAGTTGGGTAAGCACTCTTTATGTTTCTTTTATTTTGTTAAGCCCGAAGCGTTAGCTTACGAATTTTTCAATAATTATTCGCGTTGGATAAAATTCCGTTGGGCGCCAGTTAAGTAGAATCGACGTTTATTGTAGTATTTATTATTTACTCGTCGAAGCGAGATTTATTGTTCCTCGTTGGAGGTCTAAGAATCTAAATTTACATAAAAATGAAAGTCTTAATATTAAGTCCCCGGCCGCCGGCTGCTGGTCGCCGGTGCATTAATCTGCTGACATGGCACACGCGCCGGCGTTATGTTGAGCAGCGGCAGTTTCCACGTTCCACGGCCCCATAGTTGTTGTTGGGCTGTCTGGGCAAGTGTCTCCGTCAACGCTGCAACTCTCGTGTTCTATTACGCGACGAGGCATGTGCTGTATTTGGTTCATATAAAAGTGTTTAAGCTCATTGACCCGCTGTAGGGTCGAGAACCAAATGCAGAGGGAGGGGTATCCGGCTGGATCGGATAACTTGTATACCGCGTGGGCGCGGTCACGGCTTATTTTGTATACCGCTTGGGGTCTGGGCACTGCTTGTTTTGTGCACTTATTTTGGCTTCCGCCGCACGACCGTTCTGGCTCAGCCCTCGGAGATCACTCTCGAGCCTGGCCCGCGCTGGACCGGGCCAGGCCTCGGCTTTTCTTTGGCAGCTTCTCTGCCGCTTCGCTGCTGCGCAGCTTTCGGCTGCCGGCCTCGGTTCGGGGGTGTATGGATGCTTCGCCGTCGGCTTTCTTCCTCGGCTGCGTGGGCGTAAGAACGATCGGCGGCTTCTCTGCCGCTTCGCTCTCTTTCATGCTGTTTCTTTTCGTTTGCTTATGGCCGTTCTCTCTCTGGCTTTGGCTGCGTGGGCGTAAGAGAGGCGATCGGCGGCTCTCTCGTTTCCCTCTCTTTCATGTTGGTTCTCTTTGTTGCGTGGCCGTAGTATGCGTCGTTTTCCCTCTCTTTCGTGTTGGTTCTTTGGCTGAGTACTTTTCCCTCTCTTTCGTGTTGGTTTCGTCGCTGCGTGGCCGTAGTATGCGTCTCTCTTTCGTGTTGGTTTTCTTAGTTCTACTAATAAGTAACAAGGCCTCACTGCTTTGGGGTTTTCTTAGCCTATTTCTTATTTTAATTGGTGAAAATAAGGATTCATTGTTGTCTTGGTTATAATAATAATAATAGTAGTAATAAAATGAGATAATAATGATAATGAAATGAGATAGTAAGCCCCCCGGGGCTGTCCCTTCAGGGGATGGTGTTGTGGTCAGTTTTTGTGGAGGCTTATGCCTTCACAATAGTAGTTCACTTAGATCCAGTTGAAGGCGTGTGTGCAAATACCATTCAGAGTATGGCAGACAGATTTTAACATCATCAGCATACATTAGTGTAGTAGAGTATGTTATAACTTGAGGAAGGTCATTCACAAATAAAATAAACAGAAGCGGGCCCAGATGACTTCCTGTGGCACTCCTGAAGTAACATTAACGATATTTGACAACACATTAGAAAACAAAACACGTTGAGTACGGTTAGAGAGACAGGAAAAAATCCAATTTAGAAGATTCTTTGGGAACCCTAATAAAGAGAGCTTGTGAATAAGCAGAGCATGGTTCACAGAATCAAATGCCTTGCTAAAGTCCGTAAAACTACATCCGTCTGCAAATCACTTTGAAAGCTACGGTGGATTAAGTTAGAGAACTCAAGAAGGTTAGTCGATGTTGAACGATGTCTGAAAAAACCGTGTTGCGACGGAGATATCAAGCTGCAACAAAGATATTGCAGTTGCCGTGTGACCAGGGACTCAAAAAGCTTCGGGATGGCGGAAAGCTTTGCGATACCACGATAGTTTTCAATATTTGATTTTGAACCTTTTTGTAAAGCGGAATGATGTAGGACTCATTCAAAATTTCTGTCAGAACAAGAATGTTCCAAAGAGAGTTTGAAGAGAAAGGTCAAAGGTTGGCAAAGAGACTGGGCAAAGTATTTTAAAATATGACTTGGTACTTTTGCAGCAAACGATATGTCCATAGATGAAAAATCTTCCAGAACAACGCTTTCCTCGAAAATAGATAGAAAAATGCTGTTAGCGTGAGGTAGATGGTAGGAATATGGAGTGGATGCGTTTTTAAATGTGAGACGAGTGTTTTGGAAAAAGGTAGCGAATAAATTGCAATACCAACATCAGAAGCTTCTGTTTGTTCTGGTAATGAAGGAAGGAGGAAAAAGCATTTGACTTACGCTTAGACTTAACGAACGAAAATAACTTTAGGATAACTACGAAAAGTTACTACTACATTGGGAAAGGTGCATTAATTATAACACTGGACTATTAACGGTAATGAACTGAGAACGAGTGGAGGAATATAGAGCGAAGGCCGACGTGGAGCCTGTCTTCTGGTACTTTTTATAGAGCCTGGATTTGTTTTTAAGTATGACAAATACTGGCAGAACTCTGGGAGGCTTGCAATGATACAGGCAGCAGATCGGCTCGAACAAAATGTGAAAGGCGGAATAAGTAGAGCGATTAAAACGGTTAGTTAGGTTAGGTGAGGCGGCTCTCAAGCTCGCTAGGAGCCCGGGTTGCGAGCGAACCGTTTCGGCCCGTTGTGCACACCGGTTGAAGGCGACAACTCTCCCCGCAAGGGCGGCTGGAAACAGGTCCTCACGGTTGTCCCATCCAGATGCCTTATAAATTTGCGATCGGGCGGAGGACAAAACGCGGATACCTCCCAATCCAAGGTGACACTGTTATATGCCGAGGGATGCATGGCCGGGGGTGCCCGGTTGCTACTTATGCGGACTCTGGATACCTGACAGGAACAAACAGGTGTTCCCCTCTGTGACCATCCCTTCCTCCTGCCTAGCTGGAACTACTATGAAATCAAAATATAAAACCAACCTGTTTGCAAAGGAGCCTGCTACTCCTTGGTCCCGTGAGGGAACGCCATGCGCTCCTGCACCAGCGCCCGGGAAACCGGTCCAAAGCACTGAAGGCGACTCTTATCGGTCCACCATGTTTGCCGAGTTGCAGCGAGGGGCCCTAAAAGCCACTTTCGTCTGTCCAAGTCGGGTGGCTACAAGCTCGAAGCGGATGAGCTTGAAGGCTGCCAGCAGAGCAACATCGCGGCTTGGTAAGCGCACCGGGACCGAAGAACCTGGCCAGCTCCGGCGGCAGCGTCTTCTGCATGTCCTGGGGAGGGAAAGCCGTCGTACCAGGACAAGAGACGAGCGGCTTTCATCCTGTCCAACGAAGACCCTTCGCCACAGGGCGTTAGCCGAAGGATCGCTAAGGAGCAGAGGCAGCTGGGCCTCCTAATCCTTCCAAATTTCCAGCCAGCCAAAGCCGGAAAGGGCGCAGCCAAGGCCCCCTGACAAGCTGTAACGCTCAGCGGAGGACCCCGCTATTCAGCCAGGCCAAGCCCAGCAAGCTGTTCAGTGTAGATTCCACCTCCGAACCGGTCGTTCCAGCTGAGAGTGGCGAGGGCAAGATGCCCTGATCGGTGTCCTGGACAGGGGCGCCGAGGACGGCCATGTCCCTCGGGACAAGTGGCACCTGGTGGAGAACGAGCTCCAGGACCGGTTCCTACTGGAACTGTTGGAGAAATTTAGTCTGGACCACCGCCCTATGTGAGGACGCAGGGTGGCATCAAGTTCAAGGTGGAAAGCCATCGCCTGCCAAGACGCCCGCTCTGCGGCCCCTGCAAGAAGGCGGTGGCGGCCCTCAAAGAGGTCTATCCAGGGCGAAACTGAGGCCGTGAAGTGGGAAGATGCCCCCAGCCGCCTCGAGAGCCAGAGCGTGGGTCTCGGCTAAGCCTGCAGAGCCTGAGAAGATCCTCAGGTTACTGTGCAGGTTCATAACCCCCACCTTCCTACAGCCGATTGAAGGTGGCAGCGTGGAGGATATCCAAGGGCAGAGGCGCTGCCAGATTACTTCCTGTCCCAAATGAGGAATCCATTGATCTCGCAAAGCTCTGACGGGTGAGGGATTGGTGGCGAAGCGTCACCATATCCACTTACAAGTCCGATCGCAAGGGCAGGCAAGCGGAGGTCGAGCCAGACCCGAGCTGCCGGGAGATCCTGAAAGAGGGGCCTCGTGCGAGGAAGACAACCCGGCGATCCGGATGCGGCGTCCATGATGTTGGACGACATCTTGACGACTACGCGTTCGACGAGAGCGGCTGGCAGAGGTCTCCAGCCACATCGTTGTCGAGGAGGCCAGGTCCCCTGACAGCGATCTAGAAGCAGCAATGGTGGAGGCGAGCCTCAGGAATGTCGTTGACGCTCCTGCAGGTCAAGCCTGCACCATTGTAAGGCAGCATGCGCTGCTCTACTGCTCCACCTGGCCAAAGGGTGGAGCCGACGCGAATCCTCATTCCAGGAGCCTTGGATCCTCCGGAAACAGGGTCTCCGGTAAGTGCTGACTACAGCTATACGTAGCTGAGCCGCAGGTAAGGTGCGTACCTGCATTCTTGCAAAAGAGTTGCACTTATTTTTTGCTCCCAAATTTCAGCAATGGGAGACCACACCGCGAGAGTGAGCCTCGAAGGCCTCTGCTCCCCGCATACATAGGTCATGACCAGCCTGACCCCCCTCCCACGCGCCCCTCCGGGCCTATAATCGCGCAGAACGTTCGGCCAGGACATCGGACTAATTGTGGGGGTGCGATGCCAATGCACATCACTGTCGGTGGGCTTGCCCCGGCTGAAGCGAAAGGGGTGAGAGCCTTTTTCAGTTACTTACTGACCACTCAGATGGTATTATTAAACCGGGGGTAGTGATCCCACCTTTGTTATTAAAACCGCAAGGTCCGTCCTGGACCTCACGCTTTTACCTCTCATGAGATACAAGAATAACATTGTATCCTGGAGGGTCCTGGAAGAGCACTCCTTCTCGGACCACGGGTACGTGGAAACTGTTTCTCCTTCTCCAGTACCAGAAACCAGTTCGATTCCGGAACATAAGGCGGACAAACTTGACTCTGTACTCTGATTACCTCTGTCGTGTTCTCCCTGAGCCCCATCTGAGGGAGGAGTTCTCCACGGAGGCCACGAATCGTCTTCAAGATCTTTACCGACGCCTGCAATACAGAGGCACTCGGCAAAGCACCCTCTGGCGAAGAACAGAGGCCGGAGGAAACCTGAATGGTGGAATCCAAGAGCTGGGTGAACTCGGGAAAGCCTCCCGGAGACTCTTCAATAAAGCTAAGGCTGGAAACGTTGAGCAAAACTGGGCCGAATCAAGGCCCAGTCTGTCAACCCAACAAGAGGCGAAAGCCAAACGCGCCTCTGGCGTAAGTTCTGCAGCGAAATCAAGAGTAACTCAAACCTCGCGCTGCAGCAGAGTTCTCTCGAGACCAGCCACCACCCTGGGCTACTTGAAGAACACCGACCAGTCGTGGACTACGTCCAGCGTGATCGCTAAAATTCTCCTAAATGCCACTTCCCTGGCTGCGATGAAAACAAGACCCGCTGCTACCTGCTCTTCTGTCGTCTCAAATGCCATCACAAAATCCACAGGCCTGCTAAAGCCAGGAGAACATTTTCCTGGGCGATCAAAGCTTTAAACCTCAAGTCCGCGGGGCCGGACGGCATTTCCCTGCCCAACTGATTCACGCGGGACATAAAATATTAACTGGCTCAAAGGAATAATTTGAGGAATCTTCTCCCACCAGGTGCATTCCCGACACTGGCTGACCAAAGTCGTATTCATGCAAGGCAGGCGGCCCCGCTTTGCCACCAGATTTCAGACCCATTAGTCCTATCGTCTTTTCTTCTAAAGGCGATGGGCAGCTCTGGGGCTGCATCACAACGATATGTTTATTCCGTCCCACCCCATCTCAGACTCCCCAGCATGCCCTATCGGAGGAAGATCCACCGAGACGGCCCTACACTCGATCACATCGATCATCAGGCATCCCTTAACTTTAAGGAGTACACCTAGTAGCCTTCCTCGACATAGAAGGCCTTTAACAACATCCTTCCGGCCGCCATCACGGGCGCACTTTTGTGGCGGATCTGGGGTTGACTCAGGACGAGTGAGCCTGATCGATCAGATGCTACAATGCAGGACGGTTGAGGGGCATCACTGGGGACGTCAATGTGTACCAGATTTGTCAGCAGAGGCACACCGCCGGCAGACGGAGTCCTCGCCCCTCCTATGGAACGTGGCAGGGAACACACTGCTGCGGGAGATAGAGGGGGTGGCTGCCGTGGTGGCGTATGCGGACGATGTTGCTATAGCATTCTCCGGAAAAATTTCCCGCAGACGTTGTGTGAGTGCGCATGACAAATTACTCCCACGAAAATGTCAGGCCGGGCGAACAAAATGCGGGTTAGGCGTCAACCCCGTCTAAACGGAACTGGAACTGGCGCTTTTCACTAGGAAGTACAAAGTTCCGGTACTGGTCCCCAAGACTATGTGGGCACTAGTCTTCAGCAACAACGCCAAGTATCTTGGCTAATCCTCGATAGAAAGCTCGAATGGAAATTGAGCATAGAGGATAGAAAAGAAGGCCACAGTGGCCCTCTATACTTGCAGGAAAGCCATCGGACTAAAATGGGGAATGACCCCTATATAGTTCGGTGGCTCTACACCGCCATCATACGACCAATCATGCTATATGGAGGGTGGGTATGGTGGCCAGCCTTAGACAGAAGGACATGCCTCAATAAACTCAGCAGAGTTCAACGCATGGCAGAGCTATGCATAACTGGCGGGCTACGCACTTTACTCCAGGGAAGCCCTGGATGCTGTGCTGACCTCCCTCCCCAGATCTCATGGGAAAGAAGGTGGCAACACTTTCCGCCCTCAGAATGAGAGAAGCCAGACTCGTGGAAAGCATCCGCGGTTAGGCACTCAGGAATCCTCCCCGTGAACAGATTACTGTATTCCTGGAGATCTCTCGACGCAATCCAATCCCACCTAGGAGGGACTGGGAGATACGAACCAGGACCTGTGCGGTTCCATCACCTCAAAGCTAGACGCCCTTCCAGGTATCATCGATCATCCCACCCCCGGATCAGGAGGACTGGGAGATGGCAAACCAGACCTGCAAATGCGGTCTCAGCGACTGCTTCCGCACACTGATGGGTCCCCGGCCACAGGGACATCGAGGGGAACGGCACGCCGCCGACGAGCTAGCCAGGCAGGGTGATTGCCACGATCCTCTCCTATCGGAGAGGGAGCCAAGTAGCGATGCCCTTGGCTACGTGCAGGCTCCCTAACGCACGGAATTGTTCGAGCAAAATGCCAATGGGAGATGGCAGCAAACCGTTTTCTGGCAAGTCTCAAGATTGATATGGCCATATCGATCGAAGAAGCGCTCAACAGAAGCTGTATAAACTCAGCAGAGCACAGTGCTCTGCAGTTACTAGAGCCATTACGGGACACTGGCAGATCGGCACTCATGCCTCTAGACTGTCAATCCCTCAATAACGACTTCTGCAGGAGTTGTCGCGACGAGGAGGAGGAGGAATCGGTCCCCACTTCTTCTGCCACTGCCCAGCCCTTGGAAATCGTCGTCTTCGTATTCTCAGGGCCGCTTTCCTCACGGACATTTCGGACCTGTCCGAATCGACCAAGGACCTTGTCCAAATACATCAAGCCACCGGATGGGACTGCCCTTAACCTGCAGTAGTATGCTCTCACGGTTCAGGCAACGCGAAGGGGCACATGCCCATCTGCGGCAAATACAACGGACCTTTTATAGGTCCATTGAGCTTAGGGGCGGAGGCTCTTATCCCCCTCCCGGCTACCGCCTTAACCCTAACCTAACCTAATGCCGTAGAATATACTCGTTGACCATTCTCCGATGCACCGTCAAAATGCACAACAGTAGGATGACGTTCGCGAATAGGGAATGAGAATACGGTTGGGAACATACTTTCCGTCGACCAATCAAGATGATTGGGTGATACTATGGCGCCACACGGTCCATGAATCATATTTGTAATTTACATCATAAAATGTGCAGCAGACGAACTTAATTACGCTAGCTTGGCGTGTGCGATGTTGTTAGCAGAGCTTGTTCTCACACGCGGCGCTCTTGTACTGAAAAATGAACATGCAAGATTGTGCTGTGGAGGAAAGAATGGGAGTTATTGTTCTCTCTGGCTCAATGACCAGTCAATAAATGCTTTGAAGTCGACCA
The DNA here is from genome assembly GCA_008121275.1 of Drosophila lowei. Lineage (NCBI taxonomy): Eukaryota > Metazoa > Arthropoda > Insecta > Diptera > Drosophilidae > Drosophila > Drosophila lowei. The sequence goes on along the minus strand of VHIG01000101.1, from coordinate 10,363 downwards.
CTTGTTTTATTTGTTTTGTTGTTCGACCCATTTAAAAATTTGCAATCGCAACTAGAGAGCCCCGCTGACCGGGGTCATCAATGTAGGTCTGGATCGGCTTCGTGATCAGGAATCTCAGCACATATGATATCATCTACTTGGTCTATTTGAATTCTTTCCACTAACCAAATAAGAATGTGCGCGTGGTGCAGGCCATTCGTTTTGCCATCTCAATTTGCTCATCCAGCATCGAGTATCTCCAAATACGCTTTCTTTAAAATTAGTTCATCAAAGGACCTCATTTTTTGAGGCATGCGCTCCAATGCACTCTTTGAACAGCCTGACCAACGCATGATGTTCAAGAAGTAGTTACTGCAGATCTTTAAGAATTACTCTTCTCATTGCTGCATTCTTATCACTTGACGTCGATCATGTGTTGTTTCTTCCATGTTCCCATGAAGAATATTTGTAAAAGTTATGTTATGCATCTTCGAGAGGTTGCAATGATCCAATTTAATGGTGAATCTGTCCTTGTATCTTGAATTTTTATAGATTAATTTTTTGCGTTATTTATTTATTAAATTTTGAAGGCTAAGAAATGTTGAAGGTCTTTCAGCTTGCTGTTTAATAGCAACTGTTAGAAAAATTCGTTTATTTTACATTTTAGGATCGAAAATGAATGTTTTCATGTTTAGCTGTTGCTCAAGAAATGCTGAGGAATTTGTATCTTTAAAAGAGTTATTTTCTTTTATCCTGACCATTTTGTACAAACATTTAAAAGGTGATCCACTGAGAGAGGTCCCCACAGGGACAACGTTGTGCAGTTTTGCCGGTTAACAGGTGTTCGTGAGTCAATTTTGTCAAAGAGGCGATACATGAAAAAATGAACATAGTCCATTTGGATTTGCTGTTTTTGCTAGATAGATCGTGTGCGAACCACTCAGGTTAAACATCTTGTATCGGTGGAGGAAGTGGTTCCAATCTTTAAACGAGTGTCTTTGGGTTGAGATCCAGGTGATGAGCCTTTTGTATCATTCTCCTCAGTGGGAGTTTGTAGGAAAGCAAAACTTTGTGACGTGATTTGCAGATAAGTCCGCATATTCATTTCGCCCGGATACCCTGATGACTGGGCCCAGAAAAAGTTAGCTTTTTGGATATGAATGCACAGGTTTCGAATCTCGGCTATTATTTTATTGTGGTCCAGTTTTTGACAGTTTTTAGTGAGAGAAGACAGCAGATCTAAAGTGGAGACGCTTTCTTTGCGTATGTACAGGCTTTACGAATATAAAAGCCTCTGCATGGAAAGATTGAAATAATTGATAGATGTTTGAGAAATAATCAGAATTTTGCATATTTGCATATTTTTAAAGGATTAAGATAGAAAAATTCAACACTAAAATTTGTTTTATGAAAAGTAGAGTTGAAAACGATCTTCCTTTTCGCTTATGTTCCTATTAAAATCAAATTCCGCGACATATCGCCCTTTAAGCTTATCCGTAGTTTTTGTCCACTGATATCCAAACGCTTTCTCTTTGATACTTTCCGAATTTTTGGATAGATTGATCGTAGGATTTTATCCAACAGTTCTCTTAAAGTACTCATCAGGAATTTGTTGCCCGGTGTATTTTTTTCAGAAAATTATTAAATGTAGCATTGCTAAGCACATTCCATGGTATATTTGCCGCAATCAACGGGATGTACCTAAATCCATTTAAATTTATCAGTTTGAATTGTCTGAAAAGCTGCAGGACGTGTGGCATGGAAGTAGGCGCATTTTTCGTTGGATGCTTTGGACCAACACATTCTGTGAAGTCAAGAGTACATTATTGGACCTGCTGCAATAAAATTTTTTTTTCGCAATGATCTAAAACATTAAAAGCGTTAGAACGTACGCAAAACCTGAATATTGAAAATTCAAAGATTTTTGTCACATATGGTACAACAATTTCCGTTTCGTTTCCAAACTTAATTTTAAAACACTTTTCGGAAGGCTGTTAAACCATTTTTCACAACAAATTTCTTTTTATACCTGTTGATTTTCGGCATTTCAAATACACTTCACTTAAAAGACTGTATGTAGAGCACACAAGCAAACGCGACAAATCAATAGCAAATGGAAAAAAATAACGTCTGTTCAGATCAAACTGATAAGAAATTACAGTAACAATAAGTTACAGAGAAAAGTATAAAGAAGCTGCACATCTTTGGTGGTGTCATAAAGCTTTGATCATGGTTTCAAGTCCGCTTTCAGGGGAAGAACAACAAATAATATACATGGTAAAGGGTGACAAGGGAAAGTAGTATTGCTTCAATTTTTCGATGAAATTCGTGTGCATATATTTTGCATATTTTGCATATTTTGCATATATGCTGTTCCTATACTTTGCATATTTTTGGCATATTTTGCTTGCATATATTTTGCATATGTTTTGCATATTTTCGATATGCATTCAGATTCGTTATGATTTGAACGATCAAACGTCTAAATAAAAATTTTGGTAACAAAAATAATAAAACATGTATATGCAAAATCCGAGATCTAATAATCAGAAGTAAGCCTCCTGGATAAATGATTGCAGAGCCGTTAACCACGGCAAAGCCAGGGCCAGAGATGTTTTTTGATGCATAGGTGAATAGCCAGTAAAAGTTACTCCTTTTTGGAAACCTTCCAAGAATAGGCTTCAAGAAAACTCCGCTCTTAACATTTCCTTTTTAAGTTGGTGAAGTTGGAGTTTGAAGGACAAACTGCTGTAGCTACCATGGAGGAAAGCAGAGGCCAGGATTAGGGTTTTCATGGGTTTGTATTTTGTGTTGTTTCCAGAGCATGGCTAGCGTTGTATGGTTGAGGGTAGCTTTGTGTTTACGTTTGCATTTATGGCGCCTATGAAAATTAGTTGACGACGAGAGTTTTGCAGCAGCCTATTGTGGATTCGAACAACCTATGTTTACGGACGGAAGGCCAGCTTCTGTGGAAGTGAATTTTATTGGAGATATTAGGAAGGCGTTTAAGTGTGCCTCGCACGTTCAATTATGGTATGGTGTTTGGTTTTTTTAAATTTGCATTTGCGCTCCATCTGAATATCGGAAGTCCGTAGTCGATTTTTGGCAAGGATAAGATGCGGATGTGATATATACTAACGTCGTAACATTGATATTTTAAAATTTTGAGCTTAGTAACAGTGATTTATCGTCTTGATTCTGGAGGCGAAAATCTTAATTGTCTAGCGCAAAATCAGATAAAGTTAAATTTGTAATTATAAACAATTCCAATTAAATTCGATTCCGGCCTTTTAAAACGTTTGTGGAGGTGTGGCAAATTAATTACGTAGATCCCACTCTGAATATCTTTAGGATTTTTTAAAACAATTATGTACAGCCTTCTTATTTTTTATCTTAGTGAAATGATTTATCGTAGAACATAAATTTTTACTAAATGTTTTTATACCTAAAAATACCTACTAATATTTCAAACAATTATAAAACAATAAGACAGAAAGAGGGACCCTTGTAGGATGCCATTCTGAATGAGTATTACTAAATATTTGGACCCCCAATTTGCAAGCTGAAAATGGAAAAACTAACGTCCACATTTATCAGGGTTTCCCGCCCCATAAAGTATATAAACGTGATTTTTTGATCAGCATCAATCTTAGCCGAGTTGATTTTTCAAAATGGATTTAAATGCAACGGTCCGGATAGTCCGTTTTTCTACAAATACGAAAATTCCGCATCCTAAAATTTTTTTTAAAGATAAAGAAACCAAAACGCAGAATCAAATTCAACGTAGGTTTATCTTGTAGACATGCAGAATTACCACTGACCAAGTGTTCGGGTAAACAATTTTTAAAATGCTATTCGGTTTGTGGAATGAGTCCTCGCCCTGTTTAGGAAAATTCTTTAAAATATTATCAGAGCAATCTGCAATTTCATTTGGGTTGAAATTAGAAAAACCTAAATGTAATAGATAAATAAAGGTATAATAAGGCTGATAATTTGGTATCCAAAATAATAATTTTTCTTGACAAAATGACAGAGAAGTTGTTATTAAAATTTAATAAGTGTGTGGCTTGTGTTTTAGCCCCCGCCTTGGATGTGGTAATATTAGCATCCAACAAGATCTTAAAATTCATAGACCTAACTGTAGAGCCATTCTGTTAAAAGATAGTTTGAGATTTTCACTGTGAACTCCATGTGACTAGCCCACTAACATTTTTAGAATAATTTTTAATTTTGCCCCAGGAAACTATGGACAAATAAACTGTGTAAAATAAATGGCAAATCACAAAATTTCTGAACTGGAAACTCGAAAATTAAAAACCAGCACAATCATAGAGAATGGGCTTATCGAAGATTGCCGAACCTCCAGCCGAATCCGAGTAAGATGGAAAAATTTATTGTACCGCCAAAAGGCTACAAATCAATTTGCAGTGGCTTACGCAGCGCCTTTACAGTTCGGAGCTGATTTTGCCTGTCTCCATTGGGACGCACTATTTGTCGTTTAATGCCCAACCTGGCGTAGAGGGAGGTTTGCAGTGGTTCCAGAGTTCTACGGTTTCAAAGAACCAAGTTAAACGTGCTCGACTCAGCACCGCCAGATGACGAGATGATTGTGTCGTCCAGCATAAAAAGATGTTAAAAGACGTTTTTGATGCCTCAAGAATATCTGATTTTACTAATTTGTCCAAAGTTCAATACGGATCGGGCGGTTCCAGCGAGATGCCATTCCAAGGACCAACGTAAGCATTGCAAGTGGTAGGGGCGAGAAAGTTGCTGCGCCCATCTTTTGAGCAAAGGACTCACCTCGGCCTTCACTGACATTATAAGGCCTTAAAACATCATTCCCAATGTCGCCTAAAGGCGATTCGGACGGCGTCAACAATTTATTGCCATGAATCCTTCCGGCTTTCGTATGGAAAGTGCATCCACATTTAATCCGCTGTTCAATTCGACGCTTAACACCACCAATTGGTCGGCGGTCCGATAAAGATTTAAAGCGGAAGATGCCACAAGATTTCTGGCGTTTGCAAAATTTTTTGAAACAGTGTTTGCTTGAGCTCGCAGCGTTTGAGATTGGCGTTCCAAAACTGTATTGGCTTTTCATGCGTAGGTTTTATTTGAAGAATAGAAATATTGGGATTCTCAGCTTTGCCTGCCCAATTCTTGGTTAATGATCCCGGATGTTTTGTGATGGCTTGAAAGCTATAGATGTTAATGAGTCCATGTCAAGCTTTAAAACATTTTGGATTTGGCTTCCCAAAGAAGTTTTTCTATCATATTGCGTGACAGAAAAATGAGAAATCGGGATGATCACTTCCGTTAAGGAATTTGAACGCGATAGACCAATTAAATCTACGATAGGTATGGGGGGATATGCGCTTTGCTGGAGGCGAACGTGAACCGGTGTATATTCTGCCCTAGATGAATTTTCTTGTCAGACTGTTTTTCTCAATTTTCCATAATTCGCTGCAGCTACCTCGTATACTAACAGTTTAGGTTTCCAGGGGAGGAGGTCGAGGTGTGCCAGTTTTTGGTGGAGACGTCTAGAAGTTCGATTTCCTTAGGCCATAGTGGGCACTATAACAGTTTCTATGAAGTGGGTTTAATTCCTGCATTGATTGCAGAGGATTTCGCTTTAATGTGAATAAAGATGAATGTGGCGTTTTATTATAACCGACAAGATTTTGCTGTAGTTTGTCGTCGTAAATTTGAAGTTTAACCATAGTTTTTGTATCATTCCCTTCTTAGTCTGCGGTAAATGGTCGTTCCATACAAACTACGTTCCCCTTATGTTTTTGCGTTCCTGTATTTGGAGGAATAGACATTTTCCATTGCATTCCTTATAGCATTGGTCTCTATAGCCATCTTTGTTAGATGTATCAATGGGTTGTGATCTGCTTGAAAGTCCGACTTCTTCCATTTCAGAATTTGTCCCAGCCGATTTTTTAAAATTTTTCATCATAGGGTTTTTATTTTTTCCATTATTTTTTCGTGAGTTTATTTTGCCGTAATTCGAAAGAGGGGCTGTTCCTCAAACGAAAATCAATCTATCGTTGGGAAAGTGAGGAAGGGATAGACCCTTCTCAGTCGAATTGATTTACCTTAGAATGTTATTGGGGTATGTTAGGCGTGCGTGAACGAATTGTGTGTAGACGTCATTCATTGTATTCCCATAATATTCGTGAGGACTTGCCGAGTCATTGAGCCATGTCTGTTGGACAGCTTTTTCCATCTGTCCGTCTGTCCGCTGTCCCCCCATTGGCGCCCTATCAAAGAGTATACAATCTCCTCATCACGATAAGAGGTGACGAGACTTCTGTAATATGAACCACTGCTACAAAGATATGTATTTCAAAACTTTTTCATCCTTTAAGATTTACGCCCCAAAAGCGAACAATTTTACTTTACTTTAAGACTTTGTCCCACTTACCACCATTACCAAAACGCAGAATCGTATGAGAACTGACCATATCTTCTAGACTGCTGAATCTGAATTGGATCGTCCTTTTTCGGGCAGCCATTCTTAAACAGACCCCAACAATTTCATTTTTTCTCAAGTTGCAGAATCTTGTCTAACAAACACTAGTATCATAATCGGCATTTGTTAAATTACGCCTAGATCTCACGCGTGGTAAGTGCCCTGAGTTTCCCAAATTTATTTCCACCTCCTGTGATATCGGACCTATTTTTTAAATTTGTTCCGCAAAACAAAGGACGAAAGCAAAATGCGAACCACTATTTTGAAGATAGGAGAAGTAAAACGCACAACCATACATGAATGGCCATATTTATCGACTGATGGCCGGGTATCGTATCGAATTTTTCGGATTGGCTAAAATGAATTCAAAAAAGTTTCAAATCAATTTGCAGTGGTTTTGTTTAGCTCTGCAAAGTTACACGTTTGACTATTTTTATTGATTCTCTCCGGGACGGACGGGGGCGTTAAAATGAACCCATACTTTCTATGGATCAGGGATAAATTTGGGTGGAATTTTTTATATTTTCTTTTTCTTTTGTTTGGTTTGGGGATGGACTCCCTTTGTGGATTTTGTTTGCGGGTTTTTTTGGTTTCTAATTCGTTTTTTGGGCTGTACTCTCGCGATGTAGAAAAGGAGATCCAAAGTTTGCGCGACGTATAGATTAACATGGAGACTGAATTTTTCGGTCGCTGGTGTTTCTTTGTTTTCTTTTGGGTTTTTCATTTGGCAAAATTTTTGAGGATGTTTCGGCTTTGTAACCCCTGCAAAACAAAAGAAACCCTCTAAAAGTTTGGGAGATAGAGCTTTTGGGGGTTTTTGATTTAAATACAAAGTGCAAAATCGCGTATGCTGCGGTTAATTTTTGTGTTTTTATTGTGAGGATTTCTTTCTGCTCTATATATTTTTTTACTAGGGGAGTTGGCAGGGTATTGCTCAAAGCAGCTAGCACAGTGGATGCGTGTGCATTTTGCGTTCGGGTGGGGAAAGTTGCAGGTAGGGCAAATGGCAGTATTTTTGAAATACTTAGCTGTATGGCCTAGTAGTTGGCATGTTTTGCATCGCATTGGATTAGGGACGCATTCCCGACTTTAACTGTATTCCAGCAGATGTTAATTTTGCTTGGGAGAGTGTAAAAGTTAAAGGTGACTAAGATTACACCAGATGGAGTTGATTTGCCTTCGATTTTTTATTAAATTCTGTATATAGAGGAAACGTGTTGGCTCTTTAGCTCGTTTATTATTTCGTTTTCCGGACTATTATTCAGGTATGGGGCGTATATGGTACCTTTTATGTTATTAAGAGATTCATGAAGCTTGCAGGTGATATCACATAGTCCAATAAGCTTTTCGGTGTTTAAGAATTTTTCGGCGATTTCATTATTCTTCACGAGTAAGGTGTAGTCAGTCACGCAGTGTCGAAATAGAGATAATTTCTTTGCTTATGAATTTTATAGATTTTGTACCGCGAAGCAGAATATTCAGTTATAGGTTTTTCGTGATTCTTTGCAGACAGTATAATGTACTTTGGGTTTTCAATTGTCACATCCGGGAGTTCTTGGAAATCTATGTTTTAGTTTTTGGTAATGTCTTTTTTTTTTTTTTTTTTTGGCTATCGTCCAGTAAGGAAAACGGGTTTTCCCTAGAAATTGGTGGCCCAGGGCCCCTTTCAAGTCGGCGCTGTCCAGCAGAAAAAACCAGTGCGCGAAAATGAAATCAAAAGGAAGAGCGAAGAAGAAGAAGAGCGACTGAAATTTGAACTCGAATCTGTGCGTGCTGAGAAAAAGACGTCCGTGTTCATTCAATGCTAGTCGACGACTGACAACACAATTAATTTTCAATATTAATAAGATTCGAGATATGCAAAACAAAATGACAATATTGTTGTATGATATTTAATCAAAGGGGCAGAAGGGCTTTTTTCGGTTGACTTTAACAAGAAAATGCAAGGTGTCTGAGTAAGGATATTGACCAGCATGCCGTTACCAAGGCGGTTGCCGTCTTCCTCAAGAAGACTGGCAAATTGAAAACCAGATGGACATCATCAAGACAGCCAAGTTCAAGGAGCTGGCCCCAACGATCCTGACTGGTTGTATGTGCGTTGCGCCTCGATCCTGCGCCATCTGTATCACCGCAGTCCCGCTGGTGTTGGCTCCATCACCAAGATCTATGGTGGTCACCAAAAGCGCAGCGGTGTCCACCCCTCGCATTTCTGCCATGCCGCTGACGGTGCCACCCGTAAAGGCTCTCCAGGCCTTTGAGCACGCCCGCCTTGTCGAGAAGCACCCAGAGGGTGGCCGCAAGCTCAGCTCCATCAGACAGCGTGATTTGGATCGCATCGCCAACCAGATTGTGGTCAAGCAGCGCGATGCCGCCAAGCAGACGGGTCCCCTTGTCATTTCAAGTAAACGTGGATCGCACATCCAATCCGAAGTCTACAAAATTTTTAAGCTTATTATTTAAGCGATTCTTGATTGAAGCATGTTCTCAGAAATGGGAAAATTAAATGAACCAATGCAGGAGCGAGAAAAAACAATGACCGGCTTAAGCAATAGCTGGAGCGAATGTTGGTTTGTCTATTCCTAGGTATGGATAAATATACATAAATAATTGTAAGGTCAAATGTTAAAAATTCGCTTTTACCGAAAAATGTCCAACAGTATGAAGAAAAATTTAAAAATCAAGCCGAAAAGTTGGCCGTCAGCCATCAAGTGCTACAAGGGATAAACGGATAACGGGTCGTTTCGCCACAACCGTGTCGCTGAGGTGGCGAAAGGTAAGACCCCAATTGCCGTCCTGGACAGGGGCGCCGAGGATGGTAATGTCCCTCGGGAAAAATGAGACCTGGTGGAAAATGAGCTCAGGACAGATTCCTGCAGGTGCAAAATGTCGGACCACCACCCAAATGTGAGGACGCAGTGTGGCACCAAGGCAAGGTGAAAGCCATCGCTCTGCGGCCCTCTTCATGAAGGCGGTGGCTATCCAGGTCTATCAGGAGGTCTATCCAGGAGGTCTATCCAGGAGGTCTATCCAGGAGCCAAACTGGAGGCCATAAACTGGGAAGACGTTCCCAGCAGACCCCGGACCAGAGGGCGAAGCCTGCAGAGCCGGAGAGAAGATCTTGAGGCTACTGCGGTATGACATCCCTAACTTTCTACGGGCCGATTGGAAGGTCGCCAAGGTGGAGGATGTTGCAGGGCAGAGGCGCCAGATCATCCTTCGTCCTGAACGTCTCTGGAGCTCTTCGCTCAAACGGACTAATCGCATACTGTGAGGCCAAGGGACATCGGCTTTGGCGTGGGTTACGACGCCCATTGTTGCCAGTGGAGAAGCACTGACACAATGAAAGGTGTGAGTACATCTTCAGTTATGTACTCACCACTCAGATGGTCTTACTAAACCGGGGGAGTGATCCACCTTTGAAGTATTAAAACCGCAAGGAGGTCCTCGACCTCACACTTGCGTCTCATGATAAGGAAAATTGTATCCTGGACGGTCCTGGCAGTACACTCTTTCGACCACAGGTACGTGGAAGCTGTATTCTCTTTTTCACTACCGAAACCAAACCAAATTCCGAACCCTCCTGCCCCTCTCGTAAAACCATAGGCCGGAAGAAACCTGAATGGTGGACTCCAAAACTGAGGAACTCCGAAAGCCTCCCCGAGACTCTTCAACAAAGAAAAGGCTGTGAATGTTGAGCAGGCCTGGGCTAAATACAAGGCCATTCCATCAATTTACAATAAACAACCGAAAGCCAAACGCACCCTCATGGCGTAAGTTCCGCAGCGAAATCGAAAGTAGCTCAGAAGCTTCGCGCAGAGTTCTCTTTAAGACAACAACCACACTGGCTACCTGGAAGAAAGCTCCCCCAGTCTTGGACAACATCCAGCACGAGTCACTAAATCTTTTCTT
>VHIG01000100.1:0-19242 GCA_008121275.1 Drosophila lowei | reverse complement strand
GAAACAGCTATGCTCACCCAGATAAATTTGTTAAGCGCATGTTACAAGCACAGTCTGAGCTGTTACATGCACATTTGTGCTGTTATGCGCAAAATTTATTTCTTGCCAACGTTCCGATAACCAAATCGGAATGCGTCAGCTACTTACACCAAAACGAAATTTGTTGTTGCTGTGGCCAATTTTGTCCGAACCAAATTTGAGGTTGGGTTAAAATAAAATTATTTATAAAGAAAGCACAAGTTAAATTACCCTGATATAGGTATCAAGTTTATGTTAATGCATCAATAATCATCTATTTTTCCTTTTGCAATTAAGGTTCGTTTTGTTGTATAAAAGCCGTTTACTTTTCATTTCGTCAACGAAAATGTTTTCGTTTTGAAAACGAAGAAATCTTTCGGAATGGGAAAAAGAGAGCCCCAATTTATGTGATTTCAAAAGTAAATCGGAAAACTTTTGTGAAAGTGAAAAACGGAGCCTGGCTGATTGACACGATAGTATACGTGTCTACTTTTATAGTTGTTTCTTTATTAAGGCACTTGTAAGACTTTTCAAATTTGTCTTTAAAATTACTTATTTGTCCAGCTAATTCACTCCATTCCATAGCTATAAGTTCTGTTTGGATTTTAGAGTTTGCCTAAATTATTGCCTCTTGCTCATGCAGGTTAACTATTCCCGTTATTAAAAGTAGTACCCACAAGGATTTTATTTTTACATTATTGACCACATTGGCCGTATTGTCCTTTGCCTGATCTACGTCTCCAAATCAGCCCATTGTAAATAATTTTTTGTTTTAATTTTTTGGCTGGTATTAAAAGATTTTAAAATAAATGATAAGCGATCTTCAAATTGAAATTCAGTGGCTTTATTCTTTTTATTGTTTTTAGGTTGAGAATTTTTTCAAATTTGAGGGTATGGCTCTACGGGCCATACTGCTCAAAAGGGCGACGCAATTATCGCTCAATGTTTTTTATTTTTTATTTTTTTTATTGGCTGTCCATTGGCGGTACAAGGGGCGGTCCTATGCCACTCGTACTTTTCAGTCTAATCCTCGGTGGTGCAAGTGGCGGCCTTTATGCCTCTCGCACTGTATTCCTACGTTGGCGCATGAAGCGATCCTATGCCTTTCGCACTTTTATTCCAGGCCCAGGTAGGCGCGCTGGGCGGTGCCGGTGCTGGTTTTCGCACAGACTTTTATGTTGGGCGATCTTTTTAGAACTTTGGCATGTTTCGAAGCAGCCAATGTTGTAGAGAGAGGGCCTTCGCAGTCGGCGGACACTTCCGCGTGTATGTCTTCAGTTTCATCTTTTGAGGAGGCAAAGTTTTATATGTTCGGCATATGATTGTTATATTTACTGATGTGAGAAGAGGTTTTTTTTCTCTTTGATCTTGTTGCTAAGATTCGATTTGATCTATTTTGTCATAAATGACATAAACTAGTCTCCCAACGTAGTGGTTCGTTGGTGGTTAGTGATTTAGTGATTTGAGTAGTTCAGCCTTGAGTTTTTTTTTCTGCTTTACTTTTACTCCACTTATTTTTATATTTTTTGTTTTTCACTCATTCTCTATTTTTTGTCATCATTCCTCCATGTAATTATTTTGTAATTATTTAACATTTTTAGGGCTGGCTAAAAAATCCTCTAGCTGAACCCTCCACGAGGGTGCCGGCTGGGCAATGGACACTGCATTATCCCTGCCGAGGGTAATGCACTGTCGCTTGCTCTGTCCGAGGCAATGTAGTGTCTAGCTAAGGCAATGGTCCAGCGTCTTCCCGATCTAAAGTCGGGCGAACTGAACCAGGGCCATGGCTAGAGGTGCCTGGCGGCCAGGCATAAAACGCTAGGGGGTGGTCCACCCGAAAAACATTACCGGTATGGACCTTTGGGCCAAACATGGAGGCTGAAAAGGAGCAAACACGGGTTGGGATGTCAACCCAAACGTCGGTGGAAAGCGGGACTGCTACCACCGGCGGGCACAGGGAGCAAATCCTCTGCGTGTCGCCAGCGGTCACAGCAGGCCATGTCAGTTGTAATACTTTGGCCACAAAACGACGCGTTGCAGGGTGAGCCGCGCGGGTGCCGCTGTCGACACAGACTCGGACCCGGAGAGCGTGCTATCCATTAGCAAGACAGAAGAGGAAAGCCTTCTCCGCTCGCCGGGACCAGGTACCAGCTCCTGCGTAGGGAAGGCCCGAAGCGTTCCAGGGAGGGATGAAGGCAAAAGCTCAGTATAAGGCGGCCCTCATTTTACTAAGCCGGCTCCAAGGCAAGGCGGATATCTCTCAAGAGGAGGAATCCAAGCTAGCCTGGGCAGAGCAACGGGTACAGGAGGGCCGCAAACACCACGCGCAGCTGCCCCAGATGCAGGCAGCGAATGGCGGATTTGCTAACAAGGGGAAGAGATGTTGGCCACCAAGAGGCAACGCTCGATCGAGAGTGCTGCCAAAGACACTCCGGCGAGCAAGCGGCAACGCGGGCCCAAAGGTGGCCACATCCCAGCCGAGGACGAGGAAGCCGAGACAGAAGGCCATGAGCGAGGTGTCCAAAAGACATCTCATTGTGGCCTTGATCTACCACAGCGACGAGAATGGGAAGATGACGGCGGCGCAGTGGAAGTTAGTCCACGCGTAGCTCGTTGAGTCACTCTTCTCGCGCGAATGGAGGGAGGACCCCAGCGCTCCCATGCCCACGTTTGATGGAGCGGGATGGCTGAACGGGGTCAAGATCCTCAAATGCAACGACGACCCAACTTGCTGGGGCGGCAGTTTGCCCAGGACCTCATATCAACATAACCGTATTCTTACGCGATCGCGCCTACCGACTGGGAGTCCGGCGACTGGAGGTCCACGACGGTACCTGCTTTCGCGTAAAATTACAGCCGGGCTGTCACCGTCACTCTTCGAAGCACCCCGAAGTACTGGAGGGTGTGAGGGCGATACCTCCACCCACATTTTTCCGCCCATCATCTTCCGGCATTTTCCCATTGGAGGGACCCGAACTTATTTCATTAGAATTAAGATTTTCGGCTTTTTTATTTTTCTAGGTTTAAGCATTGACGGTTCAGTTTTTGGTTAAGGGGAGGGGAAGGCCACGAAGGCCACTTGTTATTAATTTTTATATTATACGGCCCGAGGGGGTCTCTAAGCCCCACGTAGCTTATTATTTTCTTTAAAAGGGGCAAGTCGCGATCACGGCGGACGCCACTGGCTTTCAGAACCAAACCCAACAACAACGACGCAGCAGCGGCCAAAGAGACGAGGAAAACGCCGAGAAAGACCCAACAACGACGCGGCGGCGGCAAAGAGACGCCGAGGGACGAAGCGAGCCGCCGGCGTCGGCCAGCAGGCAGATAAAGCACCGACAAGATAACGCCGACGCAGCAGCGGCCAAAGAGACGAGGGAAAACCGGGATCAGCGAGAGCCGCCGGCACCGACGCAGCCACGGCAGAGAGGAAAGCGCTGAAAGATAAACCCACAGCATCGACGCAGCAGCGGCCAGGAGAAAGCGCTGACAAGATAAGCCGACAGCATCAACGCAGCAGCGGCAGAAGAGGACCGCTGAGAACAGCAATCAAATCCAGCAACGACGCCCCAGCAATGGAAAAAGAGGCGAAATGGAAAGACGCCCAGGGGAAATAACGACGCTTTCCTTCTGCCCACGCCGACGTTGGATCGGCGGCCAGCAGAACGCCGGCTCTGAAGTTGGGGAAACGTGGAAAAGCCGTTAGGATCAGGAGGCAGTCAGAGGAATCGGACGCGTTGGGGTAAAATCGGAGTGGCTCGCGAAAAGAAAAAAGAACACACGTGGCGGACTACTTCTTCCGAGAGAACGAACGCGATCAGCAGTGCGCGAAGGATCCATCCGGTATTACGCTTACGGAGAGGGGATCCTGCACCGGCGCTGCAACCCCGGGATAGAGGAGGCTTTCGACAGGGCACGAGCGTAGGAGTTCAGGGGTAAGCGAGTCTCAGGAAGGCGTGCATACGGGCCGCTGGAGCGGTGCGATAGGTAGGAACCAAAGAAGAATAAAATGAAATATAACGAATATAACTAAAACATAGCCGACCACCCTTAATCCATACACTAGGGGAAACCGGGATGCCTGGGCTTCATCTTCTGTCCTTCCTCTTGCCCGAGTCTCCCTTTTTGTCTGCACCCACGTGGTGATCCGTATTCAACCTGGATGCCGTCGGGGCCCCGCGTGGTTCCCTCCAGTAGTTCGTAGTCCAACGGGATCCTGAGGCCCGCTGTCCGGCGATTGCCTGGGCGTTCTCGGTGACATCTGTTGGCGTTCCTGATCCGCATGATTCCGGGTCCTGAAGGCGCCAGTGGCGATTGCCTACGCCCTCTCGGCGATGCCTGCCCTGTATGATAAAGAGTAGTTCCCGAGGGTCCCGTGAAAGCGCTATCCGGCGATTGCCTAAGCCCTCTCGGCGATATGCCTGCCTGTATTCGTGTAATTTGTCTGACAGCATCCTGTGAGCGCTGTTGCCTAGGCACTCGGCGATGCTTGGCGATATCTCCGACCCCCGTAGTCCTTAGTTCGACAGCGTCCCGTCGCTATCCGGCGATTGCCTAGGGCTCCCAACGTCGATGTCCCATCGTAGCAATTTTAGTTCGACAGCGTCCCGTGAGGTCCGGCGATTGCCTAGGCACCTCGGCGATGCTTTGTCGATATCTCAATTTCGACCCTGGTTCGATAGACCCTGTAGGAATGTATCCGGCGATTGCCCAGGGCCGGCGATGCTTGTCGATATCTCCGACCCCGTAGCAACTCTTTAGTTCAGATCCCAAGGTGGAGTTTATCCGGCGATTGCCTAGGTGCCCCTCGGCGATTTGTCGATATCGTAGCAATTTTAGTCTTGACAGTGTCCCGTGAGTACTATCCGGCGATTGCCTCCAGTCAGAAATACGGCCCCGTAATAATTTAGTCTGACAGTGTCCCGTGATCGGGATTGCCTAGGGCACTTCGGCGAAGCATGGCCCCGTAGTAGTTCTTAGTTCGATTAGGATCCTGAGAGCTATCCGGCGATTGCCTGCTTCCCCTGGGCGATGCCTGCCCTGTATGTACAAAGACTTTCGCAATGTTTAGCCCGATAGTGTCCCCTGAGCCATGGCGACTGCCTAGGTAATTCACGATATGCGTCGGTATTCTGCATTCGTAGTAATTTTAGTTCGACAGCATCCCGTGAGGAAGCGCGGCGACTGCGGCACCTCGGCGATGCTTGGCGATATCTCCGGACCCCCCGTACCGACAGCGTCCCGTAGTGCTATCCGGCGATTGCCTAGGCGCTGGCAACGCTTGTCGATGTTCCGACCCTGTAGCAATTCTTAGTTCGGATAGCCCGTGATCGTGAGCGATCAGAAAACGAATAGCAGAGGGAATCGGGACTGTACCACGCGCAAGCATGGCCGTCGGAATCATTAGGCCAAGAAAAGCTGTATATCTCTGTAAAACCACACGTGAGGTCGCCCATTATTCACGTACACGAGGCTGGCTTCCCTAACCTCCCTAGCAATAGCGTCAGCACGTGGCCGCCGCGCCCACATGAGGAGGAGAGCGCCGCGGCGAGACGGCAGAGAAAGAGAACCGAGCCGAAGCTGGGCAGAAATCGCTAGAGAGAGCGGACACGTACGCGGCGAGCAGCGAGTCGTGAGCGGTAGAGGCCGAGCGAGCGTCGGAATCCTCCCGAAGACCAACCAGCCCGGCTATATATTTTGGACCCAGACCCAGAAGCAAGACAGTAAATGCAAGGCCTTCAAAGTGATCGGTCAGCGTTCAGCCATCAACACGGGACGAGATCCAGCGCTTAAATCAACGAACCCAGCACGACCAGGACCACAAGGACAATTCCAAGGACAACGATTGCCTAAGACCGGCCGGCAGGGTCTGTCGATATCTCCTGAACCGACGACAGTAACGACCAGTCCGACCAGGGCCCCTGTAAGCGGCCGGGATAGCCTAGGACGCCCCCCGCGGTGGTTTTGTCGGTATCCCTGCATGGCCGTGCTTCCGTGAGTAGACCCAAGTTCGGGATCCAGTGCGTTACCTGCGATTGCCTACCGGAGAGCGATGCGTGATAACCGTCGATATCTCCGACCCTCGTAGGGCCAGTTCGACCACCGTGCTTCGACATGGGGTATAGTGGATTTCGTATCGGCGCATAGCCTGAATTACTGCGGTGGTATTTTATCGGTATCCCCGCATAGTGGACGACCTTCGTAGCCGGATCTTTAGTCCGACAAGGTCCTGTAAGCGTTATCCGGCGATAGCCTAGACACTCGGTGATACGGAACCGGTCTTCGACAGCATAGCCCAGACCTCCGTAGTACACGTCCTTAGTCTGACGGGACCGATCCCGAGAGCGCTAGGAAGCGATCTGCCTGCAGAGCTCGGCGGTGTCTGTCGATATTCGAGACCCTCGTAGTAGCTCAAGGTCCCTGGGCCCAGTGACTCTGTCCGGCGATTGTCTGCCAAACGCGACCAGCGCGACATGGTGACAATCGCCCCAGCACTGTTCCCTTCATCCGGTCGCGACCGGTCTGGGATTGCCTCCCCTGTCCCCATCGACGGCCCAGCACTCGGTCCCGGCAAATTATACGGACGCTCGGATGCGCTGTAATTTCGACCCTTGGAAGAAACTTCGAGATATGTACCCCAGCCCAGGATCGCTTCCTACAGATGGCGCCTGAGCAGGGAACTGGATTCCGTTCGAAACTTTGGGGCGCTCAGAACAGTTGATCAGAAAACGAGTTCAGAAGGGGAATCTTGGACTGTTCCACCCCGTCGGAATCATTAGGCTTGGAATAGCTGATATCTCTGTAAAACCGCACGTGAGGTCGCTTCCATTATCGACCTCCGACTCATGAGGCTGGCCTCAGTAACCTCCCTAGCAATAGCGTCAGCACGTGATCTACGCGCCCACATGAGGAGGGATACCAACTGGTCAGACGGCAGAGAAAGAGAACCGGAGCCGAAGTTTGACAGAGATCGCTAGAAGGAGAGCAACACGCACCGGCGAGCAAACCCAGTCAGCTAACGACGCCAAACGAGCAAGCCAAGAACGCCTCCCAAAGACCCGGATTATCCTGGCCGCAGCATGCTCCTCCAGATCCAGCGTTCAGACAGTCAGCGCCCAGCGTTCGAACACCCGCGTAGTGATCCAGGATTCAGACAGTCAGGTGCCCGGTGCCAGCGAAAGCAGCCAGTATCCAGCGTTCAAGCAGTCAGTCGTCCGGTATTATTCATTGTTGGGAGGTGGTCGCGCCCAGCATCCAAACGATCGACTGCTGTAGGCTATCCGAGTCGGGCGAGGACCGAGTGCCCGCTCGTCAGCGAAAAGCAGAGACATATCCAGTTGCCCCCCAGGGAGCCCGGTATCCCTTAAGTTTGAAAGGAGGCAGGATCGCCGCGCATTCAAAAACCATCAGTACCCCAGCGTTCACGTCTACCCTCGACACGGGGCATCGCTCAAAGCAGTCTACAGAAGAGGAGGAATGCCCGGAATATAAAGGACTACCGTCCTGGCGGCCATCGTACGGGACGTGATCCAAGCGGTGTAAATCAACGAACCCAGGAATGACCAGAGCATGAGGACAATTCCAAGTCCTACGATAGAAAGTGGATTGACCGGCCTAGTAAGGGCTTCAGTTTCCTTTGCGGTGTCCAGACCATATTAAATGCGGACGGACCGGCCTAGCAAGGGACTATCCAGGCTACTATAAAGACCAACGACAACCACGACCCTCGACCAGACCCCACGCAGCATTACTTTTAGTGACGAATGTCCCGCGACTGCATCCGCTGCTCCTACCCACTCGACCAATCCAACAGCGACCCACCGGACGAAGCCGACGCACCCGAACCTCGAACACGCCAGACCCAGCAATGTACCACAGTGACAACGCACCAGAATCTCGAACCCGCCAGACCCAGCAACGTAACCGTGACAACGCACCAGAATCTCGAACACGCCGGACCATCAACGTAACCGCTGACAACGCACCAGAATCTCAACCACGCCGGACCCAGCAATGGACCCACGACAACGCACCAGGATCTCGAACACGCCAGACCCAGCGACGCCACCCGAACCCAACCCACGATTCGATACGACCACGCCAGAATCATCAACGAAGCTACGACGGAGACGACTGCGACACCGCTGGACATACCCAGGGCCAGTCCGTCTGCCTCGAAAACCACCCAGAGTATCCCCTAACAGGACAACGAAGCTAAGCCTCGAAAACCACGCCAGAACCAGCAGCAACATCAGGACAACGCTTCAAGCCCCGACCGCCAGACCCAGCAACGATACAAGGACCATCGCATCTAAGCCCCGACCGAGACGGACCCGGCGGCGCTAAAATATAACACGACCGACGCAAGCCAAATCAGACATGCCCAGCCATACGGCGCAGCCATTGCAAACGACCCCGCAGGAAACCAGCATCGCTCCACAACACGACCCGTTACGTCTGGAAGACGACGGCCCTGAAGGACATGGACGGGTGGAGGTAGACCACCTCATCTAACCCCCAACGGGTTATCAACTCGCCCCTTTAGCCGATGCCACGGCCGGTCGACAACGCAACCCTTTTCGAAGGTCAGACTCGACTAACCCTATCACCGTGAACCTCGCCATCATAACATGTGCCCTGCTCGAAGAAATCTCGACACCGACAGCCCCCCATCATCGAACCACCCCTCCCGCCGTGGGTAGCCGAGTTCTTGAAGCAAGAATTGGCCAAGTTCGAGGGATTGAGGGCGTGACTCACATAGCTGAGCATACCATCACTCTGAAGGACGACAAGCCGATAAAGCAGAGGTACTTCCCCAAGAATCGGCCATGCAGAAAATCATCAATGCTCAGGTCGACGAGTTGCTGCAAGACGGGCGGATCGAAGCTTCAAAAAGCCCACACACAGCGCACCCATCGTACTGGTGGGAAAGAAGACAGGCGAGATGCGGATGTGCGTAGACTACCGACAGCTCAACGCGCAATCGATACCCGACGCCTACCCACTGCCCAGGATCAACCACATCATCGAGAGGCTCCGTAACGCGCGTTACATCTCGACGTTGGACCTCAAGAACGGGTATTGGCAGATCCCTATGGCCGAGGGGAGCCGAGAATGTACCGCCTTCACCGTTCCAGGCAGAGGACTCTTCCATTGGAAGGTGATGCCGTTCGGACTGCACTCAGCATCGGCTACGTTCCAGCGAGCCTTGGACAGCGTCATCGGACCACAGATGGAACCGAACGCCTTCGCTTACCTCGATGACATCATTGTCATCGGGCGGCGTTGGAAGAACACGTCGACCATCTGCGAGAGGTGTTCGAAGACTACGGGAAGCAAATCTAAGATTGAGCCAAAAGAAATGCAGCTTCTTCCAGAAAAGCATCGTATACCTGGGACATGTCATTAGTGAGCAGGGTATACACCGACCCAGATAAGATCGTCGCCGTCCGGAAGTTGGCCCCACCAAGTTCAATAAAGGAGTTTCGATGCTGCCTAGGGATGGCATCGTGGTACCGGAGGTTTGTCCCAAACTTCGCGACGATTGTACAACCAATGACTAGTCTCCTGAAGAAGGAGCAAAGGTGGATCTGGAGTAACGAACAGCAGGCCGCTTTCGAGGAGTTGAAGGAGAAGTTAACCCAAGCACCCGTCTTAGCCTGCCCGGATTTCACGGAGAGGTTCGCTCTACAAACTGACGCAAGCGACTACGGTCAGTCCTGACGCAACAGATCTGCGGAGAGGAGAGGGTCATAGCCTACGCCAGTCGAAGGCTCCCTGAAAGCAGAAGAAAACTACTCTGCCACGGAAACGGAGTGCTTTAGCTATCGTCTGGGCCATCAGGAAATTACGATGCTACCTGGAGGGCTACCACTTCGACGTCATCACCGACCATCTAGCCTTGAAGTGGTTAAACTCGATCAATAATCCGACCGGTCGCATCGGGTTTGGAACTCTGGAACTCCAACAGTATCGCTTTGACGTGCTTTACCGACGCGGAAGCCAAAAAATCGTAGCAGACGCCTCTTTTCCCGGCAACCTATCGACACCATACAGCGAACCCTAGAAGACCTGCCCACCTGCCCCTGGATACAAAGGTTGCTCAAACGTATCCAGGCACGACCTGAGGAATGCACAGAATTTATAATCGAGAACGGACAGATCTACCGGCAGCCTGGACACCGACCAATCGAGGAAGAATCTCACCAGTGGAAGTTATGCGTCGCCAGTGGCCATCGTAGACGAGTGTTAGAAGAATGCCAATAACACGATCGACGCGAGCTAAATCAGACATGCTGCCCCGCCGTACAGCGCAGCTTACTGTAAACGACCCCGCAGGAAACCAGCATCGCTACACCACGACCTGCTGATGCCCGGAAGACGACGGCCCCAGAGGACATGGACGGGTCGAGGTGGACCACCTCGCATCTAACCCCCAACGGATTATCAACTCGCCCCTTTAGCCGATGCCGCGGCCGGTCGACAACGCATTCTGCAAATGGGTGGACTTTGACCAACCCTAAAGCACCGTGAACCGCCCATCATGGAGTAGCGCGTCCCTGCTCGAAAAACTCTGCCGGGATTCGGGGGTCCGTGGAAGCAGGTGCCAACCGGAACACACCACTAGTCGGTCCCTCGCATTGACCCCGCGAGGTGGCGGAATGGAACGTGCGGGCACACCGCGCCGTATACCCCCAGCGAAACCCGACGCGGAGAGGGCAAACCGGCATTGATCCCGCTAATGATTGCACAATACGCCGCAGGGGATGCAACGTGGCTGACCATGGGCGATACATTCCCCGAGTTACATTGGCCATTGACAGCAGCACGTCGGACACCACGGCTTCAGCCCGGCATTTTGTACCCTGACGAGAACCAAGGCTACCAGGAGCCTTGTACAGAATCGGTAGCCCAGGATTCAGTGAACCAGAGCTGTCACGACAAGGCGACAGCGACTACAGGGACAGAACTCAAGGTCGTACAGGAGAACAATGTAACGGAATCCCGACGAAGAGAACCAGAGCTCCGACGGCGAGAAGGCGACCCGAATGACTAACCCTAGTCCTCAAGGTCGGCAGGATCACCTATCCAAAGCATCCGACGGTTTCTGCGGCAAGTTGGTCCCCTAAGTACGACGGGCCGTACAAGGTAACCCAATTTTATCTCCCAACATCGTTCGACTACAGATTCAACAAGGCAAACAAAGGAAAAACAACAGCGAGTTTAGCCGACTTAAAGGCGTTCCACGGAGCGGAACACCCCGGGAGAAACCCCACGACGCTGGAGAGACCTGAATGACTTGCCGACTTCTGCAAGGGCCACTTGTTGTAGCGCGCTACCGTGACGTCTATCGCGTCGGAAGGGCGCGACCCACGAACCATGGCTTCATTATACATCCCCTTATGGGATTAGATAAATTACTACCACATCAATGTAAACATCTTCTTACTCGCACCGCTCAGAAGCAGGATAGGGGAGGGTATTAATACTTCTAGACGACGACAACGCGACCACGGACACCGACGAGCATGAGACGATATTACGCGACGCCCAAAGCCTGGCGTCCACGCTGCAGGACGAAGGGAACGGAAACCCACTGGCCCGCGGAAACGATTGGGACTCGCCCCTTTGGGCCGAGTGGAACCTGGCCGGCCAAGGTCGGGCAGCCACCCTCCAGCAGTACGCAACGAGGACGAATCCGGGGACGGTGCTGGACCACACTACTCTGACGTATCAAGCGCAAGCGATGCAGGAGAAGGAGTAGGACCCCAACGCGACGACAGAGGGTCCGATTCCGGGTCCCTCATGAGCCTGGGCTTCGCACCCCAAGCGAACCAGCAGTGGGCACCAGCCAACCCATCGGGATCAGATGACGTCCGCCTCCCCTCGTAGCCGCCCACGCCGGACTACCCCCCACAACGTCCCGATGAGGGGTAGTTGACTTCGACTCCGAAGAGAGCCTCCCGCTGGAGTATGGCGAGATGGCCGACCTGCTGCAGATCCTCCGACTCCACCCTACGGTAGCCGCGGTGCAGGACGACCCGGAATGGGCAGAGGCTCCCCCCGAATGGCGGACCAACGCGCCAAGGCGGCGGTTGCCCCGGGACCTCATATCCAACATAACCGTATTCTTACGCGATCGCGCCTACCGACTGGGGAGTCCGGCGACTGGAGGTCCATGACGGCACCTGCTTTCGCGTAAAATTACCCGCAGCCAGGCTGTCACCTTCACTCTTCTTCGGCACCCCCGAAGTATGGAGGTGTGAGGAGCGTACGCTCCACCCACATTTTTCCGCCCATCATCTCGCCGGCATTTTTCCCATTGGAGGGACCCGAACTTACTTTATTAGAATTAAGATGAGGAATACGCCGAGAACCAGACCCAACAGCAACGACGCAGCACGGCCAAAGAGAGACGAGGAAAACACCGGGATCCAGCGAGCCGCCGGCGTCGACGCGGCAGCGGCAGAAGAGAAACGCCGAGAACAGCGAGCCGCCGGCATTGACGCAGCAACGGCAGAGGAGAAGCGCTGAAAAGATAAGATAACAGCATCAACGCAGCAACGGCAGAGGAGAAACGCCAGCCGCCGGCATCGACGCGGCAGCGGCAGAAGAGAAACGCCGAGAACAGCGAGCCACCGGCATCGACGCAGCAACGGCAGAGGAGAAGCGCTGAAAGATAAGATAACAGCATCATCGCAGCAGCGGCAGAAGAGGACCGCTGAGAACAGCAATCAAATCCAGCAACGACGCCCCAGCAGCGGAAAAAAAGAGATGCGAAAGTCACCGGCGCAGCTACAGACGCCGAAAGAGAGGGGGAAACAACGACGCCAGCCTTCTGCCGCAGCGAGGATGACGACGCTAGCCGCGGCGGACTAGATCCACGCTAAAGCGATCAGTGGTACGAGAAGGATCCGGCATCGACGCTGCACTTACGGAGAGGAGACCCTGCATCGATACCACACTTACGGAGAGGGGATCCTGCACTGACGCTGCACTCACAGGGAAGAGGAGGCTTTCGACGAGCACAAGCGTGGGAGTTCAGGGGTAAGCGAGTCTCTAGACGTGTACGGGCTGCTGAGCGGTGCGATAGGTAGGGAACCAAGAAAGAATAAAGTGAAATGTAACGAATATAACGAAAACATAGCCTGGCCACCAAAAATCTATACACTAGGGAACCTGGATGCCCGGGCTTCATCTTCTCTGCCCTTCCTCACGCCTCTTGCCCGAGTCTCCCTCTTTGGCTGCACCCACGTGGTGATCCGTATTCGCTCCGGATGCCCGTCGGGGCCCCGCGTGATTCCCTCCAGTAGTTCGTAGCCCAACAGGATCCTGAGGCCGCTGTCCGGCGATTGCCTAGGCGTTCTCGGTGACACCTGTTGGCGTTCCCCCCGCATGATTCCCTCCAGTTGTTTGTGACCCCGCAGGGTCCCGAGGCCGCTATCCGACGATCGTCTAAGCGCTCCCGGTGACGC
This sequence comes from Drosophila lowei, assembly GCA_008121275.1. NCBI lineage: Eukaryota > Metazoa > Arthropoda > Insecta > Diptera > Drosophilidae > Drosophila > Drosophila lowei. The sequence goes on along the minus strand of VHIG01000100.1, from coordinate 5,749 downwards.
CTGTCGGTGTCTCGCCTGATCCCAGTAGTTCCCAGGGTCCCGAAGGTGCTGTCCGGCGATTGCCTAAGCCCTCTCGGCGATACCTGCCCTGTATGATAAAGACTTTCGCCGTAATGTTTAGCCCGATAGTATCCCGTGAGTGTTATCCGGCGATTGCCTAGGCACTCTCGGCGATATGCGTCGGTATTCCCGTATTCGTAGTAATTCTTAGTCCGACAGGGTCCCGTGAGTGTTATCCGGCGATAGCCTAGACACTCTCGGCGATACTTGTTGGTATCCCCGCATAGCACAGACCTTCGTAGTAGTTCTTAGTTCGACGGGATCCCGAGAGCGCTATCCGGCGATTGCCTAAGCCCTCTCGGCGATGCTTGTCGATATCTCCGACCCTCGTAGTAATTCTTGGTCCGACAGGGCCCCGTAAGTGCTGTCCGGCGATAGCCTGGTACTCATGGTGGTATTTGTCGGTATCCCCCGCATAGCAAAGACCTTCGTAGTAATTCTTAGTCCGACAAGGTCCCGGCGAATAAGTCGTTATCCGGCCTTCGTAGTAGTGTTCGACGGGATCCCGAGAGCGCTATCCGGCGATTGCCTAAGCCCTCTGTCGATGTATCGATATCTCCGACCCTCGTAGTAATTCTTAGTCACGCCCCGTAAGTGCTGTCGGCGATAGCCTAGGGCACTCAGGTGGTGACTGTCGGTATCCCCGCATAGCAAAGACCTTCGAAATTCTTAGTCCGACAAGGTCCCGTAAGTGTTATCCGGCGATTGTCGAAGCCTTCTCGGTGACGCTTGTCGGCATCCCCGCGTAGCCACGACCTCTGTAACCACACATGAGGACCCGAAGTGAGGTCTGACGATTACCTCGGTGCCGGGGCGATACCTGTCGGTGTTCACGCCTGACCTGCACCTTTAACGTGGCTGGCAGGCCGGTGGGTCCGTGAGAGACCCGTCCGGCGATTGCCTAAACGTTCTCAGCGGGATTGACTGCCACACCCCGTACTATTCTCTTTCATCTCGGTCGCTCCTGTCTGGGGATTGCCTCCCTGTCCCCATCGACGGCCCAGAACTCGGAGTCCCGGCAAGTTATAAATATTGCTGTAATTTCGACCCTGGAGGTAGATTGAGATATGTACCCCAGCCCAGGATCGCTTCCTTACAGCGGGTAACCCATTACCCAACGAGGGGGCCAGCATGTGATCCTCCAGATCAGCAAGGAGGCTGAGGGATATTCTGTATCCCAAGTTCGAAGATGGCGTGGGGCGTAGGTAGCGTATACCTACGGTTAAAAAGCGCCACCCTGAGGACAAAGAAGCGCACACCCTCCAGGCAGGCGAGGTCGAGAAGGACCTAGGTCTGGAGACCATAGTGGAGGCCTCCCAGGGTCTTGCGCTGGACGAGTCGGAGGAAGAGGAGGACGGTGACCTGACAATCATAGTCAACCCGTCGTGTGAGGTTGAGTAAGCCACCCATGACGCTAAGGGTGCTGCAGCTCAACCTCCATAAAACAAAATAGCGTCGGCGGAGCTCCTCGTTGCCATGGAGCAAGGGGCCCGCTGACATAGCTTTAGTCCAGGACCCTGGATTGCGACAGGCAACTCAGTGGCCGGACTAAAGTCCTCAAAAACTACCTGTTCTATTCAACCTCGGTAAGCAGGAACAGAACCGTTGTACTTGTACGAAAGGGAATCCATTCTTACCTTATGTCTCATTACAGAACGGATGACTGACGGTAATGATGCTGGAAAGTGAGGAAAAGCGCCTTCTGGTAGCTTCCTGCTATATGGCGCATGACAGACCCGCGCCATCCGACGAACTTAGGAGTCTGGTGACAGAAGCCGGCACCAAAACCACCACAATGTGTGTGGGGAAGCCCCAACATCAATTACAGAGGTGAGTCACTCTTAGACTTTATACTAGCAACTAATCTATACAAGCAAACGTTGGGGAGGAGCACACCTTCGTAGGTCCCACCTCATCCAACGTGCTAGACCTAACTGCTTGTAACGGGAAATAGTACTCTGGTATCTGGCTGGAGGGTCATTGAAGTACCATCCTTCTCAGATCATAAGTACATTCAGCTTAAGTGCGAATTCAAACACTCTTCGAAGATAACAGTCTAGAAAGCCCCGGAATACAAACTGGGAAAAGATTAAAAGACAGTTACTTGTGAATCCGGGCTCAGTGAACTGCACGGAGGATATAGAGAAGTCCTATAGACCCTATTCAACGAGTTACTGGACGCCTACTATGCATCGTGCAAAACCTCGAGAACGACGAAGAGGTCCAAGCCACTCTGGTGGAACCGAGATCTTTCTCTTCAAAGGAACAACCTCAAGGGAATTCTTTAGGATCGCCAAACAAGCGAACGAAGGGATCGTTTATGAGGAATACAAACTCCTACTAAGGAGCTACAAGAAGGAGATACTCAAGGCACAACGGAACTCGTGGAGGACCTTCTGCTCCAGCATCGAGAAAGTACCAGAAACCGCACGGCTTTGGAAGCTGCCTCAAAGCAGCCCACCATACAAAGTCAATTAAAGCTAGATGACGGACAGTGGACGAGAGCAGTGATGAAGCCCTAACAGCACTAATGGAGGAGCATTTCCCTGGTTGCACCGAGGTCGCTGATGCCAACGAGCACCAGGACCTAGCAACCGAGGAACAACACCCCCAACAGATCTGTTAACCACTAAATGGAATCCACTGGGCAATAGACTCCTTTGCGGCACAAAAGCACCAGGACTGGACGGGGTATTCCCAGCCATGATGCAGGTGACCAAAGAGGTGATTAGCACATGGCTTTCCGCAATATACACAGCATGTTTAAGTACGGGCTATACCTATCCAATGGAGAACCTCGAGATTTGTCTTTCTCCTAAAGGCAGGAAAGTGCAGTTTGGACCGATAAGCTTTACCTCCTTTATACTAAAACACTAGAAAAGCTGCTGGATTTACACATCAGGAATGAGGTGGGGGGACTGATGTCAACCAACCAGCATGCCTATACAAAAGCTAAGTCGGTGGAGACTGCACTACACTCGGTAGTAGCTACCATTGAGAACGCCCTTCACAATAAAAGTATGCACTGGGAGTATTTATTGACATCTCCTGAGTATTTAACAACGTGGCTACGAACGCAATAACAAATCGCCTGAAAGCAAATTCAATAATACCCAGCAATCAACCTGTGGATAAAGAACCTCCTAGGTAGATGGGTGCAATAGGAGGGGGCACCGCTTCCATGGTAAAAGAGGCACACAGAGGCACACCTCAGGGTGAGACCTGTCACCCCTCCTGTGGAATCTGGTGGTCGACGACCTCATCAAGAGATTTGAAAGGAAGGCCCCAAAGATAACAGCCTATGCAGATGACATAAGCACACTTGTTATGGGTGTATGTCCATCGACCCTCATCTCCTTAACGGAACGCCACCAGGGGAGATACGTGAGTGGGCGGAAGAGGTAGGACTCGAGCATCAACGCGGACAAGATGGACCTCATCCTTTTACCAAGAAGTACAAGGTACCGATATGGACCCCCAAGATCAATCAAACTAGGGCTAACTTCAAAACACAAGTCAAATACCTGGGCACAGTACTGATAGCAAACTGGCATGGAAACCCAATGTAGTGGAAAGGGTGAAGAAGGCCACCATTGCGCTCAAGAAGATGCTCAGCAGCACATGGGGCCTGTAACCCGCTTTTTTAATGCTCTGGTTTACATCTCGGTGGTGCGACCAACTCTACTGCTGTATGGAGCCTTAGTGTGGTGGCAAGCTACCGAAAAGAATACGTACCATAAGCTTATGGAAAGACTCAGCGACAGGCTTTGCTCTTGTACTACAGGGGGCATGAGGTCAACCCCAACAAAAGCACTCGAAACCGTACTCGAATCGACCCCCGGACATTCACGCTCGCCTGATTGCGGAAAGGCAGCACAGCGCCTAATCGCATCAGGAAACATGTCGCCACAAGGATACGGCAAGGAAATGACCTTCTCACCGAACGAGCACACGATGCGGTCAATCTATTCGTCGACAGCCAACTGGCGATAAGATCCATGCAGTCATCCTCGGTCAGTTCCAGAAGAGTCTTGGCGAGCAAGGAGGCACTAGACACCTAAGCACGACAAAGTCAGTGCGGATCTATTGGGTTCCCAGCCACCAGGCATTGAAGGAACGAGGCGGCGGACGTCCTGGCTAAGAAGGCGTCGGGTTGGCGAATATGAGAACCGAGAACGTGCCTGTCTCCCCTTAGAACGCTGCAAAGCGATCTAGAGAAGCAGGCTAGATTATAAACCGAAAGCAGGTCGAGGAGTACCACCACCTGCAGAACCTTGAAATCATGTGCATAGAACGCAACGAGAAACTCAGCCACTACCTACCGCACCTACCAAGAAAGGACTGTAGATTGTTAGTGGGAACACCTTGATTCTCGGGAACTTTAAAACCATATAAACACCCGATGGTTCATACCCCCCTTTCCGGATAAATAAGGGCCATATTGGCCTATGCGTGGCCCCCGCTGAGGGCCGTCCGGGCTAACCTTACCCAACCTAACACTTTTTGAACACTTCGCCATGTATTACTTTTACCGTTCGCGTAGATTATGTAGTGTACAATTTGTTGGTTCTTTATTGACTGATTTGATATCTTCTAATTTGAAGCTTACTTGGCTAAGGCCGCGTAGCTGCGCTGCCAGAAAAGCCGGGAGCGGGCAGCCGCATTATGTATGAGCTGAATAAGCGTGAGACAGAATGTCGTATGCACATGCAGTGGATCATATTCCTTTGCGCCGTCGAGTTATGTATGCTTAACGGCTGCACTTATGATAGCTCGAGGCATAATTGTGTGATCGCATTACGTCGCACATGAATTATGCCCAAAGGCTTGTTTGTTGCAATGTGTGTTCTTCCACATAAAATAGGTACAGTGTGTGCTCTTATGTGTGCATACTACAGGAGAAACTACTCCCTTCTACCCTAATATGCCCGAACACAAAAGGACGAACTAAATCGTCTAGTGAACAGGTTCTCGAAAAGAATGCAACAAGGCCTTCACGGCAGCGTGCCCTCCTAACAAAAGGTTCCTAACAGCAGGAGAATTTACCATTACCAAGGTAATCTAGCCAATCTCAGCCAATAGCATTTAATGTAAAATGGCGTCATGAAATTCAAAGAAAATGTTATACAAAAATATTAGATTGAATAAAACTTGTTCATACAGTAGGCAAAACAAAATTCTGTTCTGGGTTCGAAAACATCTATAAAAAAAACATGTAATCGATCGAGCCATTTCGAGAAGTTCAATAACAAACATTGTAGCCCGAGAATTTAATATATTTACAATGCCAATAAGATGCAGAGTGGCCAATTTAAGCCGTCAAACGATCAAGCTCCATCACCATGCGAGATATAAGAATACGAATTTCAGGTGAACAAATCCAAGAAAACAATGCAGATGAGCGTGAGCATGGCGCAGTTACGTGAATCACAATCGCAAGAGGCCCGAGATAAACGAAATCAACGGAGAGCAACGCGCAGATATATAGTCGCCAGACGTAGAGGAATCTGATCAACAACGCCAACAATTTCATCGAGCATTTACATAAAATTTATTTCTTCGATCTGGCATTCCAGCATGAGCCTGATGTTGAATATTATGCTCATTCTAAAGAAGTTATTGGTACTTTGAAAAGGAATGCCCGCATTGTCATGCACTCAAATTAAACGAGGGGAACGTTGTGAGTTGC
>VHIG01000099.1:0-19315 GCA_008121275.1 Drosophila lowei | reverse complement strand
GATAAATTGGAGATACAACGGTAGTTTGAGACGCCTGATTTAGACCCCTTTTATGAATAGGAATTATGTAGGATTCTTTCCAGACGGTGGGAAAATCACCAAGCTCGAGAGAGAGGTTGAACAGTTTCAAGAGGGGCACGCAAAGAGAATCCGCACAGAGTTTGAGCACGGCACTGGGAACCAAATCTGGACCAGTGGAGAAAGAAAATTTACATGATTTTAAATTAGTTAGAAGGCCATCATAATCAATAAAGGGGTGGATACAACTTGAACTATTAAAAGAGATAGGATATGAGTGCGCGGCAGGAAAGTTCGGTTAACCCAGCGCTGGGGAATAAGCGGAATTATTAAAAATCATTCAAATCGTTTAATTTCTATAATTTCTGGAAGGCGACATCAGATAAATTGGGCAAAAAAGTTGTTTTATTGACCTTTTTTATATGTCGTTAATAAATATAATATACTATGTCCCAAAGTACAGTTAACGCTCGAAAGACATCACAATGTTTATTATTATAAAAAAATTAATAATTGAAAAATATAATAATAATTAGTGGTTATGAATTAGTGGACTGTATAATCGTTTATATCTTGAGCTTATTTATTTTTATTGATTATTTAATATTGGTGGTTATATTACAAGTATATTACAAGAACAGCGGGGGGGTCGTTTCTGCGGCGGTACAAAGTATGCGTGCAGGCGGTTTCGTCTAGAAGTTTCTACTAACTCAACTCCGCGAAAAGAAGTCGAGCAAAAGGGAATTGGCAGATCACGCGATACGACTCGACGCGACGGTCTCAATGCAAACAACGGAACGCATCGCTGTGTGCGTGTGCAGCTGCGGGTCTGGCCATGCGTGTGAGAACATTACAGCTATGTTCTGGACACGAGCAAAACAACAACACAGCTATGCGCGTTAAAATAGTTACTTAGGCGGTGTACTACAATCATGAGCGTGTAAATAGGTCAATCGTAATATACATGAACATTGAACTAAAAACTACGAGGTTCATTTCTCACCATATCGGCCCCCCTGAACGACTGTTCAGAACAAGGGAAGCACAGCAAGTTTGGTAATAGGTCTCTTGTAAACTCCTCGGGCTGTTTTGACGGTGACCACTCGAACCCTCTCGTCTTGGCCAGAATGAACTTCGGTGATTCGCCCAAGCAGCCATTTGCTAGGCGGTTGATTCGGCTCCTTCAGTACCACAAGAATGTAAACGGTTATGTCGTTGGACTCCGCTGCCATTTCGTGCGAGGTTGCAGGAAGCAAGGTATTCAAAACTAAAACGTTTCCAGAATCCTTGAAGCTTGGCTTGCAGCTGTCTCCAACGCTGCAGTCTGCTAATGTTGACGTCCAACAAGGACGGCTCTGGCACTGCCATGTGAGGTTGACCTGTAAGAAAATTAACGGGGTAAGGGGATCAAGCTGCGATCGCTCCAAACTGCGGGGCAGGCGGCGGAATGAAGTGCCAATTGATTTCCTGACTCGTCAGAAAACTCGCAATTTCCTCGTCTTGTCCAGTGCTCAGCTGATTGTACTTCACTTGGAACAACTCCATCTGTTCATGTTTCATTACCCTAGAGCGGGCATATTGAAGCTCCATGACGATAAAACGATGACAGGCGGTCATTGCAACGAAGACGATGTTCAAAGCGAAAGCAATAGCTAATTGTCCAGCAGAGAAGATGTGACCAGGATGAAGCCTTGTCTGATCATGAAATGAAGATCATTGGTTCCTTTCTTATCGGAAAGTCCGTAGATTAACTGTGCGATTTGACCTTTACCAGCAGGTGGCCAAGTGCGACGTGAATGGGAAAGCCACAGTGGTCCATTCCACCACAGTTGGTGTTCTACAAGCTCCTTTGGTAGAAGTCCGCGTGATGCACAGTCCGCGGGATTGTCCTCAGTGCGAATGTGTTGCCAGCAGCTACGTGGGCAAGCTTCTAGAATCTCAGCAGTGCGATTACAAACATAAGTGTTCCAAGTCCGTGGGGGTGATGAGAGCCAATGTAGTACAATTCAATTCGACGGCATTCAATTCGAGGTTTGATGGGTGCCACCCGGGCTTTTGCGCCGATCAGTGTTACAGCGTAGTCATTATTGAATCTCACGCGACTGTAGATGAAAGCGGCGTATGCATGAGATGAAGCATCGGCGAATCCATGCAGCTCCGTTGCTTGAAGTGGCGAGGATAGGTAGCGAGGTATGCGACAGCTTTCCAGTAAATGAACTTCAGCTACAAACTGTTGCCACCGTGCGCATAGCTGCGCGGGTAGTGGTTCGTTCCATTCGACCGAGCTCAGCCAACTATCTTGAAAGAGAACCTTTAGAAATACAGTTGTGGGGGCAAGCAACCCCAGTGGATCGTAGATCTTGGCAAGCTCGGACAGCAAAATCCGTTTTGTCAAACCATACGTCACGGTCAGCAATCGATAATGATCGAGTGTAGCAGGCTCCTCCTTTCGCCAGGCAATCCGTTGGTAATGCGTGTGATCTTCTGAAACCAGGATGCCTCTAAACATTTTCTCAATGTCAGTACAAAACACATAGCGATGCTGACCGAAACGTAGACATACTCCAAGTAAATCCCTTTGAATAGGTGGTCCGATGTGTAGTCGTGAATTAAGTGAAGATCCATTGCAGTCCTCCCCAGAGCCATCAAATGCAACTCGGCATTTCGTGGTGGTGCTATCTGGTTTAAATACTGCGTGTTGTGCTAAGTAATTGTGATTGGCGGGATCGTTTTCTACGGTAGTAGAAGGAATCACCTCCATGTGTCCTCGTTGTATATAATCCTCCATAAAGTCGACATACTGTTGTTTGAGCGCAGGAAATTTTCGAAATTTCCGCTCGAGAGAAGAAAAGCGGCGTAGTGCTTGTGGCAGTGTGGACCCCATCGGAGGGGCAGATTCCTTGAACGGGTATTGGACGATGTACACGCCATCGTTTCTGCGGGCGTGCGTATGAACGAAGTGTTGCTCAGCGGGATCACTAGCATCAATGGTAGCGTCACTTGGTTGAACTCGTTCCATGTCCATGAACGATCGAACCAAAGTGTCCAGATCCTCGTGCGCGTGATGTGCTAGTGCGTGGTTGTAAGCATCACTACTGAGATGGTAGCTGCCTGTAATGACCCAACCAAAATTAGTATGAAGTGCAATAGGATATTCAGAACCAAACTCTTTGCGTTGTCCAGTGTAAAGGTTCCAAAGCTGATCAGCTCCTAAAATCACGTCGATTTCGCCTGGTTTACCAAATGTAGGGTCCGCTAAGGGTAGATCACGAATCTTTTTCCACATCGGTGTGTTAGACTCGATCCTCTGGGCTGGAATCGAGGAGGTTAAAGTGTTCATAATCAGACCTGTGACCACCACTGAGGCCGAGCTTGTGCGGGAGAGCAGCGTGAATGTGACGCGACCACTAGTAACCCCAGCAGGGTTTGCGCCTAGACCAACCACTGGTATACGAGCATGCGTGCGCGGCAATCCAATTCGGTGAATAAATGATTCGGCGACCATCGTTATAGTTGAACCAGTATCCAGCAATATCCTGCAGGTTGTCTCGTTGCCCCAGGAGTCGACTATAGTGGCCAAAATCGTTGGCAATATAGCGTGACCATTGGCCCCGAGTTCCCTCTCAATGTATGGTGGCTGACCACGGCAGGATCAGTATCCGCAGCGAACTTGGACGAGCGGAAGGTTGAGTCAGCGGATGTATTGACAGCCGCGGAAACCGGGACAGAGCGTATATCCTCTGGATGAACAAGAGTGTGGTGCCTCAGCTTACACAGACGGCACGTGTTTGTGGAATTACACTCCTTGACTTGATGAGATCGGCTTAGACAATTGAAGCACAAATTACCATCCCTTGCGAACTTGCGGCGGTCCACAACATCCAGAGCCTTGAATTGAGTGCACGCATAAAGACTGTGTTGCTCGTGACAATATACACAATCACGAGCAGACGTATTTGGCACGTCCACATGATGAGAAATTGCACGACGTTTATTCAGCACCGTGTGTGTATCCTGGATTAGCTTTGGATCTTGACAAGACTCAAGTGCATCGCAACGGGCGAAGACAAAGCCGAACAGGTCATTTATGGTCACATTTTCCTTGCACGATTCACTGGAGGTGGCCCACGCTTCCTTGCATTCCGGGTCTAACTTTGAGAGCAAGATATGGATTAGCCACACATCGCGGCTGTCGCAGCTCAGCGCATGTAGACCACGTATACTTTCGTCAGCGGTGTCGATTATCTTACGCAACTCGGCGATGTTTGAACCCTTTGCGGTTGGCAACGAAAGAAAGTTTTGAATGAACGAACGAGCAATCAGTGACTTCTTGTTATAGCGATTTTCGAGCCTCTCCCATGCGTCCTGGTAATTGGCATCCGATACGGGAATATGTTTTATCAGAGACAACGCTTCACCATCCAAATAGGATTTCAAATAATGAAACTTTTGGCACTTGGACAGACTACTCTTCTTGTCGACTGAGCCTAAGAACAAGTCACTAAACTGACACCAATCCTCGTATCTGCCCGAAAACGTCGGAATGCGTATTTTCTCGAACTGCAGCTCTGTGGTTCCCGATGAGTCCCGAATCCTCTCCAGAAGTTGAGTTTGTCCCTCAAATAAGCGTTCCACAGTGGTCGATAGCAGTAGATTTGAGTTGTCGTGCTCATTCTCGTGACTGCTCCGGTCACGTATGGCTTCAGTGAAGATACTATGCGCACTAAAGAACCTTTTCTCATATTCGGGGATGTCCAAATCCGGATCCACGTATTCATCTTCATCATTATATAGGACCAGCTCTTCAGAGAGCTCCATAAAGCGGTTGAAAGTTGCAACCAGTCGGTCCAACTTGTGCTCTAATGTTTGCACAGAAGTACATGACTGTGCAAACTCTTGAGCCTCCGCAGCCACGCGAGTTAGTTGGGATTTGCAGGCACCACGTTGCTGAATTAGACGATGCACTAGGGCCTTCATGGCAAACAGCGGTTAACGATATCACTCAATATGTATATAAATAAACTCAAACGCGGGATCCGGCTCGAAAGACCAAAATTTGCTATGGTTATGAATTAGTGGACTGTATAATCGTTTATATCTTGAGCTTATTTATTTTTATTGATTATTTAATATTGGTGGTTATATTACAAGTATATTACAAGAACAGCGGGGTCGTTTCTGCGGCGGTACAAAGTATGCGTGCGGGCGGTTTCGTCTAGAAGTTTCTACTAACTCAACTCCGCGAAAAGAAGTCGAGCAAAGGGAATGGAAGATCACGCGATACGACTCGACGCGACGGTCTCAATGCAAACAACGGAACGCATCGCTGTGTGCGTGTGCAGCTGCGGGTCTGGCCATGCGTGTGAGAACATTACAGCTATGTTCTGGACACGAGCAAAACAACAACACAGCTATGCGCGTAAAATAGTTACTTAGGCGGTGTACTACAATCATGAGCGTGTAAATAGGTCAATCGTAATATACATGAACATTGAACTAAAACTACGAGGTTCATTTCTCACCAATTAGTAAAATAAAAGTAACACGAATACAATACACAACAAAATGTGGTTGAAATACACGGAATTAAAAAGAAGAAAACTTTCGCCTGGCTACTGTACTTGCTGTGATGTAATAATTAATTAATAATATAATAATAATAATTATAATGATAACATTTGATGCCACTTAAGGACAGAGAAAAAGGGAGGCAATGGCTTTCAGCAATCAGATCAGCCGACAATGTACGCACCTGCCAGCTGATTCTGTCTCAAAAAAGCTCTCAGATCAGCTCAGATCTGCTCAGCTCAGCTTTAAACTCCGATTTCAGCTCCACTTTCAGCTCCGCTTTCAGCTACAGTATGCGCGAGCCCTGAGAGCGGCTTAGGTTAGTAGATTCGATTAGCGAAGACCAAACCGTACCTGGTTAGTTGAAGTCACCAAGAACTATCATATGATCTTTATCTGATAGCGAGGAAGAAATAGGTTTTAAAGCGTAAAGGTACTGCTCGTAGATTGAGATATCCGCAAAAGGTGGAACATATGAGCATGTAATGAAGATAGCAAAGGCGTGAAGAATCAGTTTTGCACAAAAGAATTCCAGTTCATTTTGCACCTGGACTGTGAAGTGTTTCGACGTGAAGTTTGTGTCCACTGCAATCAGAACCCCTCCTGCACGTCGAGACGAACGGTCCTTTCTAAAAGTGACCTGCCAGAACCTCGGAACTAAGAATATCCGGCTTTAACCAGGTTTCGGTAAACACAATAACGTGGTATGAAAATGCGACACTATCCGGAAAAAGAGTTCTAAGCTTACTACGTAAGCCTCTCACATTCTGATAAGTTACTAAAACAGAAGTTAGTTTTTTGGAAGGGTGGAAGAAGGACCGGACGATGCGGAAGATGAAGATGGCACATTGGGATGATTTGTAAGAGTTGTAAGGGCCTATTCTTCTTCTTAGCCTTGAACTCCTTCACCACCAAACGCTCTGGAAAAACTTTGGCAGAAGAAATGGTATCCCGAATTGAGTTGGGGAGACGCTTATGTAAATGAAGCTATCTTCCTAGCATAAGAGAAATCAAACTTCTCCATCTTTAAGCCGGCAGCTTTTAAATTTTGCTTTTGTATAAACGGATTTACATCGTGGAATGTGAGGGCAGGGGCCAACCGTGAAACAAAAGCTAGTCGTTTTGGTGGGTTTAGGCCTAGGCTACCTGTGTTGTATATCCGGAGGTCCAGAACGTCTATTCACTGGTGGGATCGGAATGGACAGGACGAAAATGAACTTTACGGGCACCATGGACACGGGTGCTGCAGACGTTTTTGTTAAGACCTTAAGCAAATTCAAACTAAATTTTATTCTTAAAATCAGAGCCTTATATGTGATTTGACAATGATGTAGGAGGTACAATTTTGTAGTCTATAATTATCGTTAGACCTACGCAGAGGATACACACTTTACTGAGGGTGTCTATTTGAGTGCATGCTTACATAAGTGTTATTTTAGGACCGCATTTGTTAAGTTTGTTTTCTCCACTTGTGTTTTGTTGTCGTATTAATGGGTTACAGATCTCTGTTTACACCCATGCAGTCATGGCTTGTCTACTTTATGTGATTTCTTTAGAGTTAATGTGTGAGATGTGTACAATAATATATTATGTTTAACCATTCTGCAGGGGCCGAAAGTGGCATGGTATTTGACGATAATAAGTTCATGTTTGAACATTCTGCAAAGGGCCGAAACCATTCTGCAAGGGTTTTGTAAAGCCATTCTGCATGGCTTTGTATTTTTGATTCTTTATAGAACCTTTTTGTGTACATTTTCTTTATAGCTATAATTATTTGCAGTCTTCGTGCTACTTTAATTCTTCTTATGGAATAGATTATTAATATTATTATTATTATGATTCCGATAATCAAGGCCGCATGTCCGATACATGATGGAACTTAAGTCCTTTAAATCATGATGACCTTCTTTTATCAATTTTAATTCGTTTCTTAACTTATCCATTTCTTCTGTATGGTTAATTAATGGTACTGTTAATGGATTCAAAACCATTTTGGTATTTTACTTATATTACTTATATAAAAGGATGAAATTTGCTCGTAGCTTTCTGTTTGAATACTGTGATGAGGTACTAGTATTTTATCATCAGGTTCGGCACAGTACAACCATGTATTATTGTTAAAATTCCTTCTTGTGGAAGATCAATTAGTTCTTGATTTGAGTTACTACATTGAACTCTAGCATTAGTGTTTACTGGAACTTTTGAGGCCAACTACCCTGCCTTTCTAATTGAAAATTGCCTTGTCTCTGCTACCTTTTTAAATGACTTTCCAACGTTTCACTATCTTCGGCGTCTCCCCAAACAATATCTCTTCCCTTTTGATCTTTTTGAAAAATGGGTCCAGTCCTAAATATATCGAAGTTGAAACTGATTTTTCGATTGACCCGATCTCTGGTTCTGCACAAGCAGTAACATTGTTGCCATTAGGTGGATATTTGGGGTCTACTACAGTATTTCTGGTCTCTTTTAAAGTAATTTTTGAGTCTTGCTCTTCTGATTCAATTCGAAGCTAATGGACAGATTTTGATTATAGGTCGTTTTATCAACCCGTTTGATGTTTTATGGTTGACTCTGACTCTATCGTCTCCAATTACTTTTTTCAAGTTATATTTCACCGATTTTACCCCAGCTTCCCAAATACCTCGAAGTGAGGTCCTGCCGGGAAATTAAATGCCACTCGTTCTGTTCACTTTTTAACATTGGTACCTCTTTTTATGTTGTCCTTAAGCGCTCTTTGGTACTCTTCGTGTATATTAATTTGCCGGTACATTTTTTCTATGTCTGCAAATATTAAAATATTTTACGCCCTTTCATCATAATATCGAAGATATCTTTTTGGACTCTTGGTCCAACCCACATGATATCATTTAAACTTGTATTGTTTGTGGTTTTGCTGACGCATCAGCTTTTGTCGTTAGACTGGAATCTCTTATGACTCCTTGATGGGGCAAATAATATTTCCCATCTTCTTTGGACTCTACCATATGTCCTAAGTTTTGTATTCATGCATACACCTTATGTCATTCTCTTTTAATTTTTACTATTGCTGAAATTTTTTTTTAAACTGTAAAATCGCGCCATAGCTTGCGGTTTTGAATCTCCTAGATCCTTTTCTTTTTTTTAAATGTTATTTTAACCAAATACCTGCCATTCTCTTCTCTTCGTGTTGTTTCCAAAGAAATATTTCTCGCAAACATTTTTTCTTCTACGTCATTCTTACTGTTTTCCTTAGCTATAGTTTGCATCCTTATTTCTAGATTGCTCAACATGCTTTTGAATATCAAATTCCAACTCGTCGATCTGGTCGTCGAAGCTGTGGTTTGTTTCATGCCAAGAAAAACTCCTCAATTTTTGAGCTCAGTTTTTACTGAGGAACTCAATTTTTCTTTTCTCATTCTACACTCTCCCAGTTTAGCCTGATCAAACCTCTGCATGGTTTGCCTAAATAATCGTCTTCAGGTGTTCACTATTCTGTTGATTCCTTTAGATTATTTTTCTATTATTGTCAATTTTGGGCTCTATGTCTTCCTTCACAGTTCAATCTCCACTGATTGTAACTTTGTTGTTTCTACCTTCGATTTCGTTGGGGTTTCATTATTTTTGACTACATACTTTTTTTATGTATGTCCTCTATATTTTAAGCATTTTTTCGTACTGCTGTCCCATAGTAGTCATGATCGACTTCTCCATATGTTAATAGTGCAAATTGTGCATGTAACTTTGTTCTTAAAGGTCTCCTAACCTTTGGATTACATCGCTGGTCAAATGACCAGCTTCAATCTTTTAATCTCCTTGCTATCGTATGATGAGGCCTCTAATAAGCCCAATTATTTGTTCGACAACATCTTAGTTTAATATTTTTTTAATTAGGCTTAAAACAATTTGAAATATGGACTTAGCTGATGAATTCTGCTTCTGCTGTTGTTGTGACTGCTGCCGCTGAAGTCGCTGCTGCTGATACCGCTGTTGCTGCTGCTGGTGTTGCCTCCTCTGCTTAAGTCGCTGCAGCTATTGTCACTGCTGCTGGTACAGTGGGCACACAAACCAATTTATTTATTTATTTTTCACAGTCACAGTTATTTGCCACTTTTTTCAATTGCTAGCCATTAAGCACTTTCTGATGTTTCCTCCTTGGATTATTTTTCTCTTTCGATGTTCCGGCCTCGAAAACGCCACCGTCGCGAAAATTTTTATTTTTGAATTACAATAGATATACATATTTCTGCTATCTATTAAAAATACAGCCTGTCCAGCCTTGTTTTTCTGAAATTATTAACTGTAACTCTGCTCTCATTAATTTTATTTTTTTTATTCTCCGATCACAATAGAGGCAATCTAGTTATCCATTAAAATACAGCCTGTTTAGTCTGTATTTTCCAAATTATTAATTGAAACTTTGTTTCATTAATTTATTTTATACTCTGTTCCTTCCTATAGGAGGGAAATCAGAATTTTTATTTTGCTACCTTTAGCTGTCAGTGAACTAGAAACTTGTTCAGTCTCAAAGGAGCTGGTTTAACTCCGTGCTCTTACCACAGGGGGAAACAACGGAGAGTCTCGAAGGACCAAAAAGTATCCTGCTCGAAGGACCAAAAGCGTTAGACCTTTAAAAAAAAAAAAGTCGAGTTGAGTTGTAAATTCAAACTAAATTTTTCTATTCTTTTAAAATCAGAGCCTTATATGTGATTTGACAATGATGTAGGAGGTATAATTTTGTAGTCTATAATTATCGTTAGACCTACGCAGAGGATACACTTTACTGAGGGTGTCTATTTGAGTGCATGCTTACATTAGTCTTATTTTAGGACTGCATTTGTTAAGTGTTTTCCACTTGTGTTTTGTTGTCGTATTAATGGGTTACAGATCTCTGTTTACACCCATGCAGTCAATGCAAACTTGTCTACTTTTACGTGATTTCTTTAGAGATTAATGTGAATGTGTACAATAATATGTTAATGTTTAAACATTCTGCAAGGGGCCGAAAGTGGCATGGTTTTGATGATAATATGTCTATGTTTGAACATTACTGACAATACGTTCTCCGAGGCGATGAATTCGGTTACGCGGAATAAATATTATGCCTCATAAATATGACCATGTCTTTCAACCTCACGGCAGGCCGCCTTGCAACCGTAAAACAAACCATTATGTTTAGCGATAGCATCAATTACGAGGCTCTGAAAATCCAGCGCACTTTGCGCGCTCAGCGCTGTCGCAGAGCCAGCAGGGGGGACACGGCTGATCATGGGTGATCTTTTTTTCGTTCGATCTCTTTGTAGTGACTATCGTAGCTTTTTGTTTTGCGTCTGCTTTTTTCCTTTTATTTTGCAAATACAGCCGGCGTTTTTCAAAAATAAACCTGATTAAAATCCCCATTTAACCTACAGTAGAAAATCTTGTGCTATAAGCGAGTGCATGTCCATTGTTATTATTAAAAATTTGATTTTGAAATTAATTCTGTGCGTTGGTTAATCGTGGGCCCTTGTGTGTTGCTTTCTTGGCATACGCCCACGCTGAGTTTAGCCCGCTCTTTATCTCGTAGCCTTTGCTTTAGCTATCACCTCTCCCTATTATCCAAAACAACTGTCTTTCTCTCTCGCTCTTTTAACTTCTGAGCTCTCTGCTTCAGTAGAAGCTCGATAACCGCTCTCCTCCCCGCTCTCTTTACTAATTCCATTGAGCGTTTGTTCAAGTACATTGGTCTGATACCAATTTGTTTTGGAATTTTAAATACCAGTTGGATTTTTATAAAACGGAATCTTTCGCTGTGGTCTGGGCCAAAAAATCATGCAATAAGCAGATCACCTAATGATCAGCCGACTATACCCCGCTGGCTCTGCGACAGCGTAGTGCACGCAAAGTGCGCTGGATTTTCTGGCCTTGTGGGTGATGCCATATCAAAAGCGTAATGGTTTGCATTACAGTTGCGAGGCATGCCGTGCGGTGGAGAACGACATGGTAACTTTATGGGGCAGACGGAGTGGCTTTAAGGAGCTGACCGTTGGTTTTAAAACCAATACGATCGGCTCCTAGCCATGGAGCCTCAGTTTAGCGGTTTGAAACTGCTGAAAGAGTCTTCGAGGCGCAACAGGTTCACTCCGCGCAATCTGCAAATGCCAACAGTCCACTCCAGACCACTCGAATTGTGCAGCAGCTGATTTCGTTAGCCACCCAAAGGGCAACGACAGCTGCTGGCGATGAAATTCGGTTGCCAATTCATCGCTTCGGAGAATGTGCAGCCAAGTACGTCTGCAGCGTCCGTGTCTTTAAGCGTCGAATCAAGCTCATTAGTCATCCCGTCCATCCCGATCCCACCAGTAAATGACGTTCCGGACCTCCGGATATTGCCACCACAGGTACTAGGCCTGTGGTGCCATTTTCCGTTGTTGTGTCGAATCACAACGGTTAAATGGACAAGTTTTTTGTCTCACGGCTGGCCCTGACCTCACATCGAATGACAGAATAAAAGCCGTGGGTTTAAAGGTGGAAAAGTTTAACTTTTTCTGATGCCGGGGAGATAGCCTCTTTTAAGATGGCGTCTCCCCAACTCAGTTGATACCATTTGCTCTGCCAAGTTTTTGAGGTGCGCATTTGGTGTTGGCAGAAATCTAAGGCAAAAAGAAGAATAGGCATAATGAATTCTACAAATCATCCCAATGTGCCATCCTCATCCTCAACCTCCATTCCTCAACCTTCCAGCAAACTTGCTTCTCTTTTAGTAACCTATCAGAATGTACCGCCTATTAGTAAGCTCTGCAAACTTTTCCGGGATAGTACCATCATCATTAAGCACGTTATTGTGTTTGCGAAACCTGGTTAAACGCGGACATTCGAGTTTCGGTTCAATGGCAATGTTCAAATCGGTGATTGAACCGTTCGTCTCGACGTGCAGGAGGGGTTCCATTGCAGTGGACACAAACTTCACGTCGGAACCTTCACGGTCAAGTTCAGCAGGAACTGGAATTCCCTTTCCTGTATTACAATTATTCTTCCGGCTTTCTATATATTCATGAAAGCACTTTCGGTTTAAAGACTGTTTCTTCCTCGCTATCAGATAAAGATCATATGGTGGTTCTTGGTGACTTCGCCTTCTGCCGGGAACTGGGAGTTTTCGGTAAACGAGTCTAGTATCCTAGTGCCCATGTCAGACATTGGCTTTGTTGACGGATTTCAGGACCTGTGTCCCTGTCTCAAGTCAATCATGCTGAAAATTCAAGGGTCAATTATCAAATCTATGCTTTGTATCGGATCCGACCATAAAGTGTTTGTTACCGCCGAGCCCTTCCGCTCTCACTATACCTGAAGACGCCTGCCAGAAAACTGGAGCGAGTGTCGCTAGATATAGGACCAACTGTATTGGATCGGTCGAAAACCATTCCTGAACGTGTCCCGCTGCTTTCGTAAAGCCGGTTTGCGAAACTTAATAGCCACGCATTACCCAATTTTGATTGGTCCGCTTTTGGCGTACACTGATGGGCCAAAAGGAATAAAATTTTTACAATGCTCTGGGAAAATTTTTGGTCATCCATTACCCATACGGTTTACCGAGGTCGAACGGCATTTTCAGTCACTTATATCTCCAACTCAGCATGGATTTATAAGGCGGCGATCAACCACCACGAACTTGTTAGAGTTTACCTCTTTCATTATTAAAAAGGCTTTCAAGGTAACTTACAGACCAGGATACAAATTTACACCCGGCTTCTGAGTAAAGCATTCGACTCTGTAATCCATTCCATTCTGGCAAAGCTTGACCTTTTAGCGTTTCCGCTCAACCTCCTGAGATGGATTTCCTAGTTATCTTTGTTCCAGGTCTCCAAAGTCCCTCTTCAAAAACTCCCTCTCTTCACCAGTAAAGGTTCTTCGGGAAGACAACAGGGCAGCCATCTAGGCCCTTATTCTTCACACTCTTTATTAATGACTTGCTTTTCGGTCACATATTCTCCAGCAGCTTGCTTATGTATGCGGATGATGTCTGCACTTGTCAATTATAAGGAAATTTCATTTCATTCTCGCTTGCAATCCGATCTCAATAACTTTCAGTCATGGTGCTGTGCAAACTCTTACAACTTAATGCCGCGAAATCAAAGTAATGACATTTCATCGTTTTAGCCCATTGTTGGCTCCTATACCCTATGTGGTGGTTTGGAGTATTGGATTACCCTTCAGAATGATCCTGTGTTTTTATTAGACGCAAAGTTAAAGTTTTTCCGAACACATTTCTACCATGGTAAATGGGCCATGGTAGGCGTGCTTGGGTTTCGCAAAGGGGTGGTTGGGAATTTGACGGCCCTATATAACAAAGACTCTCTATACTTCGCTAGTGTCCTCAGTACAAAGTCCAGATTGAATTATGAGATAGAATCAAGTACGAAAAACTTTTACTCTTTGCTCTGTCGAGGCCTTTACTGGGATGCGGTTGATCAAAGAAGAAGACTCTAGTAGACTGCTGTTAGTAAGCCTCCCATCCTTAGTTAACCGTGAAAATGCAGTTCGTGTGCCATTAAATAACAACTTGATCAGAGGAGAATCATATGCTCAGCCCTGATCTGACGGCCACATAAACTTCACGATTCCTGGAGACTGACTAGAATTTTTATACCGTTGTTCCTTCCACTTTGTAGATTGATTATTCCTCATATGACCCGTTCAACCCTGATGCTCGGATTATAATTCCCTCTACCATATTATATCCACCACTAATTCCCCTTCCTCTTGTTAAATTACTAATGCTCACATGCCTTTCTCGTGGATCCGCAGTAATTGTGGTGGTATTTTATTTTGATGTGATGATTAGTTCCTCTGTTGTTTAGTTCTAATTTTCCTCGCATATTAGTCTTACGAACTATCTTTCCTGCATGTTTCGCGTTCGGTTCGTAAAATGTACCGCTGCGTCATGCGTCTCCACCTCGACGGTTTGTTGGGTGCATCGAGGGGCGCGTTTTCCCTCGGGATCCGCGCGTAACAGCCTTCTGACACCGTCACACGGGGACTTGATGGTGCAGTAACTTTTTAGCCTCTGAAGATGCAGTCATTTGCATGACAACGTCCAAGATATTGTAAAGTGCCCAGGAGTTTTACGTGGATGACCTTATTTCGGGGAATAGGGATAGCTTCTCGGCAGACCAAAATTCATGTACAGCTGTGCTGTCCCGGTAGCACTGGGGGTGGGAAAAAAATAAACGCCACCTATAGGTCAAAGATCGTATCTGAAGAAGAATAATGAAGTTTCTACAGTTGAAGGGTCGAGCAGAGCCAAAGGGTCGGAGTGTCGAGGCAGAATGGCGTTCGCTTTTTTTCGTCTTGGACACTGAGCAAACTCAAAGCCAGCGAAGCTCAGGAATTAGATTCGGAAAAGTGCGCGAAGCTTGCTACGACCCTCTTGGATTGAAAAAACCAGTCATTGCAGGAGCAAATTCAACTCAGCAGCTTTGGGGAAGATTGGATTGGGATTTGGCACCCCAGCCTGCAGTTAAATCTGGAGGCACTTGAGCACCGTTTCAACATATATGCACCTGGCAAGGGAATGCAAAGCTAGTGGGGAACCATAAACAAAGGAAACTAGAGCGAAGCCAGACGAGAATAATTCGATGGGGCTGGCCTAACGAAGGCTGAAGGAAGCCCAGTTGCCGTTTGGGAAGCAGCACGTCGTGGATTCGCGAGCGGATCAAAGCTGCGAAAACCAATTTTCGATTCAAACTTTTTCTGTAAGTGGAGCCCATTCGTCTCAGTGCCGTAGTGTCATAGAACTCCAGTTTTTTAAAGGTAACGTTTCATTGCTGGTTGCGAACCGAAAAGCCAGCATTAGTTGAAAGGTGGCGGGATCGGCGCAAATTTTCAGTCGCACGCAGAAGGAGAGAGGCAGTGGACGGGGAAGAGAATAGGAAACAGAGAGCAAAAATCAAAAGAATGAAATTATAATAAGCTAAAGATAAAACATACCTATTAATTCTACTGCAAAGGTTTCACGGGGATTTCGTTGTGCTCTCCGGGGCAAGTGTGCCTCAAGTCCAGTTTACAATGCAGGTACAACAATAAAATAAATACAAAAAAAATGCTCTTGATCCCTCACAAAAATTTATCAGCTGGCCTCCGATGCGCTTTTCGCCGATGGACCGCAACACAACAAAAGAAACAGTGAGTAAAATAAAACCATAAAGCGGAGTCATTTTTAGGCATCGGTTCTGCCGATGAGTAAAATTGGCTAAATTACACTTGTTCTATGGAAAACGAAAAGAAATGCGTTTACTTTGTAAGTCTGTCGGCAAAATCAATCAGCGCTGGAGTTTGAAAGGGGTGATCAGCTGCTGTCGCAGCAAGGCCAATCTTTGAATTTCGAAGAAGACCCGTAAAACGAAGTTTAAGCACCAGGAGTTAAGTTAAGGCAATTGAAAATATTTTTGAGAGGGTAGACTAAGTGCTAGTAACGTATTTAAATTTTGGCTTTAATGAATAAATTTATAATAATCTCCTTAAACGTTGATCTTGATTTCCGATACCCAGCCCCTGTAGTAGCGAGCCCTGGAAAAGGGGTCATAAAGAATATTGGAAGATTGCAGATTATGACCAAGGAAGCGATTGGGCGTGGTCCTTCATTCCAGCTGAGGAGACCTTTAATCCGTTCGTGTACGTGCGAGTGCATATGGTAAGTAAAGTCTAATGGCCAAAAGTTTTGTTTCTCTCCGGTTCTGTAATTTGTACTTGTACATGTCGTTAAGTTTTTCTTGGACGCTCTTTTAATATAAAAAAATATCGTAGGTCTCAGAATAGACAAATAAAGAGAACACCACCCTTTTGCCGACGAGACGGTAGCCGGAATATTGGCGTGCTGGTCGACCTCTGAGGGCTAAAACATCAGTCCTACCCAATCGTTGTCCACTACAATATTACAAAGTTTATTTCAAAATTTCGCCCCAAAGCGTTCCGCCACCACAAGGGACGAAAGCTGTAGTATTCACAATTTTGGTCGGACAGTGACAAAACGCACAATCATAAAGAACGACCTATCACCATAACTGGCCGAATCTGGATCAGATCGGAACATTATATGAACCAAGGGTACAAATCTATTTTGCTGGCTACGCGGCGCCTGACGACACGTTCCATTGATTTTCTGTCTCTCGTACGCACTCTTTGTCGTTCGTTGTTGCGCGCCATCTCTGGCGCAAAATATCAAACTGAATTATGGTTGGAGTTGGCGAACCCTCGACAACTGTTCGCCTAAAGCCAGCTCCCAGGGTAATCTTCTCGAGACTCTACCGCGATGGGGCAGCTTAGGCCCAATTTCCCTGCAACATAGGTTATGATTATATAGATGTTTGTACAATGTCAATGTACAATCTGTATGTTGTCTCGCCCTTGGGAATTACCACGTCTTTACGAGATTGATCAACTTTCTTCTAATGTTCAAAGGGTACTCACCCATATTCGAAGGGCATTTTGGAGCGTGGTGCGAAGCTTTTCTGCTTTTTACTAACTGTGCAATCGAATGATCAGCGTAAACGAAGCAGCATTAAACGATCGTCTAATGCACAGATTTAACGATTAACTGTGCAATCGTACGATTGCCGTCTATGCGTCCCGCTGTCCGTCGCTTGTATGCGTGCGTGGGCGTTCGGACTTGTCGCGCGTAAACTTTTGAAACAACCTTAAGAAGCTCGCGGGCCGTCAGCGGAAATCAGGCTGAAAGCTTTTTTTATAACCTCTGAAAAAACAAAAACACTGCACCGGGGAGTGCGCACATTACTGACTGAACTGAGCTGAATGCTGAAAAAGCTCGCTGAAATCAGCTCAGCATTATTATGAATCCGATCGAGCATATTTTGTTTTTCAGCAAGCTGATTACTGATTTTGTTCAAGTGTAATTTGGTTCATTAGTGAAGAAAATGGGCTGCCGCCATTGTTATGCGCAAGTTCTTTTAACCCTGCTGGGAATTCTGCGGAATTATTAAAAATCTATTTCAAATCGTTTTAATTTTTAGTTTTCTGGAAACGATATCTGATAAAATTGGTCAAATATCGATTTTATTGGCCTTTCTTTATGTCGTTAATAAATATAAAATCTATGTCCCCAAGTACGGTAAACGCTCGAAAGAATTACAATGCTTATTATTATAAAAAAAATAATAATTGAAAAATAGAATAATAATTGGTAAAATAAACACTAACCGAATAGCAATAGTGAACAAAAATGTGGTTTGAAATACACGGAATTAAGCTGAAGAAAACTTCCGCCTGGCTACTGTACTTGCTGTGATGTAATAATTAATTAATAACATAATAAAAATAATTATAATGATAACATTTAAGACCTTTAAAGGAAGAAAAGTCTAGGCCAGTGGCTTTGCAATCAGATCAGCCGACAATGTACAACCTAAAACCGATTCTGTCTCAAAAAAGCCTATATCTCAGATTTGAAATCCGATTTCAGCTCCACTTTCCAGCTCCAGTGTGCGTGAGCTATCAGGCAGATTAGTAGATTCGATTACGAAGGACTTTACAGAGGGTGGTAATTTGAGTCACCAAGAACTATCATATGAGTTTTATCTGATAGCGAGGAAGAAATTTTTAAAGCGTAAAGGTACCACTCGTAGATTGAGATATCGAAATTTGGAATCTACGAGCATGTAATGAAGATATACAAAGGCGTGAAGAATCAGTTTTGCACAAAATTTCCAGTTCATTTTGAACCTGGACTGTGAAGTGTTCCGACGTGAAGTTTGTGTCCAACCATTCTGAAAGGGGCCGAACGTCGGACATGGTCCTTTCGAAAAGTTATGTACCGACTGCCAAAACCTCGTAACTTTATCCATGGTTTCGGTAAACACAATAATGGTATGAAAAATCCGACACTATCCGGAAAAAGGGTTTGGAAGGCACCGCCGAGAGCCGGCAACTCTGACTCCCACATTTACAAATTAAAAATTGCTCCGTTGTTTTAGGTTACCATTTGGCGTTTATTGTTCGATATTGTTTTGTTAGGCCGTGGCCGTGGACTTTTGATTTAGGTGCTAGGTGTTTTGGGCGACGAAGGTACTGCTGACCGACTGCCTCGAAGAGGAACGACCGGCTAGACTGATGGAGGGTCGAAGCAGTGGCTTATAAGAAGTAAGAGTGTAACATATGTGTGTGCGTGTATGCACTGAGAGCGTACATAGGATGAGCGCGATAACAGAAAACTTAAGAGAGACGTGACTTAAGAGATATTAACGGCTGCTGCTCGAACATAATCCCCGTTGAAAGACCAGGGCTTTTAACAGGATCCCCAACTGGTAGGACGCACAGCTTGTTGACGGCTCGACGAGTGGTTCCAGAGGGTGTCTGCAGGATGGCAATTCTCACAGCGCTATAACCAGCTATAAGCTCGATCACCCGCGCTAAGGGCCACTTCAACGGTGGCAAGTTTTCATCCTTGATGCAAACGACATCATTGACCTGGATCGAGGGTTGTGGTGTGCGCCATTTGGCATGTTGTTGAAGCAGAGTCAGGTACTCCTCACTCCAACGCTTCCAAAAGATCTGCTGGGCACAGGAAACTCGCTGCCAGCGATCGAGTCGATTGAAGTTGACACCCGTAACGTCTGGCTCAGGGAACTCCATCAGCGGACGACCAATTAAAAAATATCTGGGTGTAAGGACGCAAAGATCTTCAGGGTTTTCTGAAATCGAGATAAGAGGACGAGAATTCATTACAGCCTGTATTTGGCAGACCAATGTCCGCAGCTCGTCG
>VHIG01000098.1:0-19337 GCA_008121275.1 Drosophila lowei | reverse complement strand
TGTGGTTTAACAAATGTTGCAAGGCAACTTTTGCCATAGTTTCTGTAGCAGTTATTCCCACAGGTCTCAATTGCAATTTGGCTTCCTGGACATTTTGGTAGCTTGGGTATATGTCACAATTATGCTGTTTGCTTAGTTGACGAATTTCATTATATAATCGTTTGCTTAAAGAATTTTCCAGCAAGAATTCCAAAGCATCATTTGTTGTTAAAGGTATTGGTTCTACAATATCGAGCTTTCTTTAGCTTCAGTAGCTTCGCTTTCAGAAGTGCTAACATTTTAAGTAAAAATGCAGTATCATTTGGATATGATTTCCTGGCTGACATTGTTGCTGCATGAATTAAAAGTTTGGTATGGTTTTATTACTGATTGCTACATCGGCAGCTAGTTTTCGTTTTAGACGGGCCCTGCTTCATCATAAGTTTGCCTTGGTCTACCCAATTGAAGACTGTGCGTCTCTTCTTTATTTTCCAAAACAATTTTAAGCGCATTGATAGCCACTGTGAATGTTTTTTCTAAATGTGCGCATATTTCGGTTGCACTTTTGCAGATTCGAAGAAATATAAATTGCAAAGCTTTTAACTTTCTTGTTAATTTCACTAATGTTTTCATTGGTTAGTGAACATTCCGTCAATTGGCCAACTATCCAGTTTGCAAGGGCGGTAGAGTTGCGGCCGTTGTCGATCCATACGTCCAGCAGCGTTGCATGACAGAACTCAAGCTGATCTAAAAGTTCAAAGTACCGCAAGAGCCGCGTAAAGCCGCGTAAAGCCGCAAACCGGATTATTACTTACTTTTAATACACACTTTCTACTTTATTTTAACATACATTACATAACGCACAAACACGCAGAAGGTTAGTTTTTACTCCACACAAGACGAACACATTGGTTTGGTTTTCTTTTTTGGACAATACAAAACAATTAACATATATAACATATAACACATTTTAACACAAAATGTTTTTGTTATTCAATCTACATACCCGGGCCTTTAAAATCCATATTTCACAATATTTTATTTTTGCAATGTGTGAATTTGCCAAGCGCTCAAAGTGAATAAAAATTTCCCGCCAATTTTGTCGCAGGAATCAGCTGACTAATCAACTGACTTTGAAGTTTGATCAGAATGACAGGGTTGCATTTTTAGCAACAAAATTTATTGATTTTAATATATAGGGATTCTACTTTCAATATATTGAAATATAATTAATATTTGCTTCGACAAAATTTTCGACTTTATGCCACTTATTTGGGAATTCCGCCCAGTGTGCATTGGCGAGAGTGGTCGAGCTTTGCCTGGACGAGATGGCGTTTCCCGAGTTGTTATGCTGAAGACGTCATCTGGAATCACCAAGCGCGCCGTCAACAAGCTGTGCCTGCTGCCCCTTAAAGATGCTGTTGAAAGTCAGGCTTCCAACGGGGAGTATGTCGGGTCAAGCAGCTTAAATATTGTAAATTATTGCCAGTGGTGCGGCCCAAAGCACTCTCAAATAAACGTTTAACCGAACCACTACGTGTCTCTTGTATCAGCTCCGTTTTATATATCGCTTATATATAGAACGGTAAACTAAAACGGCAATTATATCCAACATTGGTTATGGGCCCAGAGTTCGTTGTTTCGGCTTAATAACAGACTAAAAGCGTCTGGGTTTGAGTGTCGGTTGTGCTAAATTGTCAACAGTTATTTTGTGCACACATTAACGCGGAACAATTAGCAACATGAATTGGTCAAAATCAAATCGAAAAACTTGATGAGGGCAATTACAGTGTATGGCATATGGCCATGAAAAGTGTCCTGGTAATGACAGAATTATGGGATGTAGTCTGTGGAAAAGGCAGTGAGGAGATGCCGCAGCTGTCGAGAAATGGAATAAATTGGATCAGAAAGCAATGGCGTACATAACCTTAAATGTTAAAGGCATCGCAGTTTGTTGCACATAAAGACGTGCGAAACATCAGAAGCCATATGGAAAAATTAAAGGAGCTCCACGCCAAAAGGCCCCATCAAAAGGTGCAACTTTATCAAAAACTTATTCGACTAAATATGCAGCAGGGCGATGATGTGTCCGCCTATGTCAATTCTTTTTGTAGAGACAATTGAAAAATTGGCGGAACTGGACATAAAACTCCACGATGAGCTAAAAGTCATCATGTTATTGAGCAGTTTGCCCGAATCTTGGGAAAAATTTTGTAGTCGCGATTGAAACGCGTGACGAGCTGCCAAAATTTGAAGCTCTTGAAGTAAAATGCTGGAAGAAGGCACCAGAAAACAGGAGAAGGCTGAGCGCGAAAATCATTCGGCCACACAAGCAGTATACACACATACACAGCGCAGATCGCGAGAAAACGAGAATGTCGAGAATAACGGAACCAAGAACGACGGAACACAGGCGTAAAGCAACAATTCAAGGGAAAATGTTTCAAATGCGAAAAAACTGGTCATCGAGCAAGCGAGTGCAGATCTAAGAAAAGGGTAGCAAAACAAATGGACAAAGAGAACAGGCAAGCAGTTTAATGCACTGTTTTGTCGGAGAGCAGCAAAAGAGAGTTTGGTGCGTAGATAGTGGCGCAACATCGCACATGTATTGCGATCGCAGCATGTTCTAAACTATGTCGAGAAGGAAACATCGATAATGTTGGCTACAAATAAGTTCGTCTCATCACCCGGATCTGGCAATGTTAAAATTCAGGGTGAAAATATTTTAATAAACTTGCAAAATGTGTTATACGTCCCCGAATTACACATGAATTTTTTCTCAGTGAGCACAGCAGCTAAATTCGAGAATTCTACTACATTTATTGGAAAAGTGGCACTGATTAAAAATAAAAAAAAGAAACAATAATAAAGCCAAGCAAGAAAACAATTTGTATGTGTACAAACAGTGCTCAGAAAAAGTGCAGTTTATATGTTGAACACAATTTCTCCTGCAATGAATTGGCATAATAGGTTTGGCCACCTTAATTTCCAAGATTTAAAACAGTTGAACGATAAACAGCTTGTTCATGGCATGAACTTTGAAAATATGAAAATGGAAATCAATTGTGATACATGTAACAGAGCAAAAATATGTGCATTGCCGTTTCAACAGAAGTTAAATCGTACAACGGAGCAAGTACTTGAGCTAGTGCATACAGATGTATGTGGCCCAATGAATGTAAAATCGATCGGCGGCAATCGCTATTTTGTGACATTTATTGATGACTACTCGCGCAAGATATTTGTATACATTATGCACGCGAAAGCCAAGTTTTCGAAAAATTCAAAATGTTCAAAAACCGCTTGTGGAATGCCAAACGGGCAACAAAATAAAAGGCTGTGCGCAGCGATAATGGCACAGAGTATGTAAATAAAAGAATTTTCTGGTTTTGAACGAGTGCGGTATACAAAACGGCAACTGACGGTTCCCTACACCCCTCAGCAAAACGGTGTAGCCGAGAGAGCCAATCGAACAATTGTAGAGATGGCAAAAGTATGCTAATCCATGCAAAGCTGGAGGAGTTCTTGTGGGCAGAGGCTGTTACCACGGCAGTTTACTTGCGAAATAGATGTCCCACAAAAAGCCTTAAGTGGCGGTACACCATTCGAAGCCTGGAAAGGACAAGCCATCAGTAAAACACCTGCGAGTATTCGGATCTCGCGCATTTGCTTTTGATAAGACCAGAAGAAGCAAATTCAGGCAAAAGGCAAAGAATACATTTTTTGTCGGCTACTCCTTTACAGCAAAGCTTACCGCCTGTACGATCGAGAGAACCGTACAATAATTGAAAGGCGTGATGTGAAATTTATAGAAGGTGAGATTGACACAAAAGCATTGAGAATTGTGGTATTTCAGATCGAAATGACGATTTCATGACAAATATACTCCGCCTTGAGTCAATTAAAGTTCTGATCAACACTCATATGCACCTTTAATTGCTGGATCATGCAAATTCCAGCAGTGATTCCAGCGAAGTGGAGGAGGAGTTTTTGAGCGCAAGTGAACCTGACGACAATTCCGTGAGTGGTCAGGTGCCACCACAAGAGAATGTAGTACAGCGTGGGCGTGGCAGACCAAAAAATAATCCGCAGCGGTCAACCTGGGCGACCGAAAAGCAATTCGTACCAGGCAGTGCTCAATGGTTTCCTAAAATCAGATGGATGACACTGAGACACCGCAGTCAGTTGCTGAAGCATTGCAAGGCGATCATTCTCAAAATTGGAAAGAATCAATGCAAACGGAATACGACGCTCTACAGGAAAATAGCACGTGGTCATTGTGTGAACTCCCTCCAGGACAAAAAGCCATTGGCTCCAAATGGGTTTTTCGAATTAAGAGAAACAAGGATGGTCTCATCGAGAAGTTCAAATCTCGATTGGTTGCTCAAGGCTGTGGGCAACAATTTGGAGTAAATTATTGGGAAACGTTTTCACCTGTAATTCGGTACGAGACCATTCGCATGTTGTTCGCAATTGCTGCAGAAAAACAGCTGTATATGCATCAAGTAGATATATCAAATGCTTACCTGAACAGTAAACTCCATGAGACTGTGTACATGAGGCAGCCTCAGAATTTTGTCGACAAGCATCATCCAGAAAAGTTCTAAAGCTGCGTAAAGCACTTTATGGACTCAAGCAATCCGGGCGAGTATGGAACAAAACGCTCGACGAGGTATTGTCTACCATGGGCTTCAAGAGATGTAAGAACGAGGCATGCTTGTACGTCAAGAAAGATGAGCAAACATACAGCTATATTGCAGTCTACGTCGACGATTTAATTATCGCAAAAAAAAAAAAAAATGACATAGCCGTAATTAAGAAGAAGATCGCATCAAACTTCAAGATGCACGATGGCGGCCCCATAAACTTTTTCCTAGGAATGGAAATTGAGCGAGACGGTGAACAGGGTTCGATTTCGTTTTGCCAGAAATCGCATATTTAAGGACTATTGGACACGTATGGCATGAGCAAGTGCCGTCCAGTCAGCACACCGCTCGACCCGGGCTATCAAGTTGGCTGCATTGATGATAATTGTGTCAAGGTAAATGTAACACAATATCAGTTGTTAAGACCTTAAAAGAAAAGTCTAGACATTTGCGAGTTGAGTTGTAAATTCAAACTAAATTTTATTCTTAAAATCAGAGCCTTATATGTGATTTGACAATGAGGTAGGAGGTACAATTTGGTAGTCTATAATTATCGTTAGACCTACGCAGAGGATACACTTTACTGAGGGTGTTTATTTGAGTACATGCTTACATTAGTTTTATTTTAGGACCGCATTTGTTAAGTGTTTTCTCCACTTGTGTTTTGTTGTCGTATTAATGGGTTACAGATCTCTATTTACACCAGTGCAGTCATAACTTGTCTACTTTATGTGATTTCTTTAGAGATCGGTGTTGTTACATGAGTGAATGTGTACAATAATCTATTTATGTTTAAACATTCTGCAAGGGGCCAAAAAGTGGCATTGTATTGACGATAATATGTTCATGTTTGAACATTCTGCAAAGGCCGAAAGTGGTTTTAATTTTGACGATAATATGTTCATGTTTGAACATTCTGCAAAAGAGCCGAAAGTGGCATGGCTTTGTATTTGATTCTTGTGAACCTTTTTGTGTACATTTTCTTTATAGCTATAATTACAAGTACGGATTACAGTCAGTTTATATTATTATTATTATGATTCCAATAATCAAGGCCGCATGTCCGGATACATAATGGAACTTAAGTCCTTTTTAACTCATGATGACCTTCTTTTAACAATTTTAATTCGTTTCTTAGCTTATCCATTTCTTCTGTGTGGTTAATTAATGGTACTGTTAATGGATTCAAACAATTTTTGGTATTTTACTTATATTACTTGTATAAAAGGATGAAATTGGCTCGTAGCTTTCTGTTTGAATACTATGATGAGGTACTAGTATTTTATCATCGGTTCGCACAGTACAACCATGTATTATTGTTAAAATTCCTTGTTGTGGAAGATCAATTGGTTCTT
Organism: Drosophila lowei; assembly: GCA_008121275.1. Lineage (NCBI taxonomy): Eukaryota > Metazoa > Arthropoda > Insecta > Diptera > Drosophilidae > Drosophila > Drosophila lowei. The sequence continues at coordinate 13,357 of VHIG01000098.1, read as the reverse complement.
GATTTACTACATTGAATTCTAGCATTAGCGTTTACTGGAACTTTGAAGAGCCAACTACCCTGCCTTTCTAATTCGACCGAAAATGACCTTGTCTCTGCTAACTTTCTATAAACCCAATTTGAATGACTTTCCAACGTTTCCCTATCTTCGGCGTCCATTATCCCAAACAATATCTTTTCCTTTTTATCTTTTTTTTGAAAATATGGGTCGCCCATCGGGTCCTAAATATATCGAAGTGGAACTGTTCATTTTTTTCTATTGACCACTTCTCTTGTCCTCTGACAGCAATTTTGCATTTTTTTACTTGGCCACCTAACACAGCAGTAATATTGTTACCATTAGCCTTCGCTTGGATATTTGAGGTCTACAACGAGTACTTCTGGTGGTCTCTTTTAAAGTAATTTCGAGTCTTGCTCTTCTGATTCAATTCTAGCTAATGGACAGATTTTAGTTATAGGTCGTTTTATAAACCCGTCTTGATGTTTTATGTTTGCTACTCTGACTCTATCGTCCCCAATTACCCTTTTCAGGTGATATTTCACCGATTTTACCCCAGCTTTCCAAATACCTCCGAAGTGAGGTCCTGCCGGGGAATAAATGCCACTCGTTCTGTTTTCTTTCTAATATTGGAACCACTTTTATGTTGTCCTTAAGGGCTTTTTGGTACTCTTCGTGTATATTAATTTGCCGGTACATTTTTTCTATGTCCGCAGATATTACAAATGGCATTTTACGCCCTTTCACCATAATATCGAAGATATCTTTTTTGGACTCTTGGTTCAACCCACCTGATATCATTTAAACTTTTATTGTTTGTGGTTTTGCTGAAGCATCGAAAACCACCCTCAGCTTTGTCGTTAGACTGGAATCTCTTATGACTCCTTGATGGGGCAAATAATATTTCCCTTCTTCTTTGGACTCTACCATATGTCCTAAGTTTTTTATATTCATGCATGAAACTTACATAATTTTCTTTTTAATGTTTTATTATTGCTGAGCTTTCTTTCTAAACTATAAAATCGCGCTATAGCTTGGGGTTTCGAATCTCCTAGATCCTTTTCTTTTTAAATGGTATTTTAACCACATACCTACCATTCTCATCTCTTCTTGTTGTTTTCCAAATGCTCCTCCTTTACATCTTCTTCTACGTCATTCTTTTCACTTTCCAATTCCCAGAACCGCTCTAAGTCCCCAACTTCAATTGTTGTCGCCACAATAAATTTATCACCTTTTGATTTGGTGCAACCGGATATAATCCATCCGAATTCTGTATTTTGTCCAAGTAGTCCGTCTATTTTACTACTCCGTCTTTTTTAAAATATGGGTATACAAATCTATCCCAATGTACATCCTACCCTACTTGGTTTGTTAAAGTTAGGGTCTACCAAAAATACTTAGCTCTTAGTTTGTCAATGTTTGAAAGACTTTAATGGTAAAGCTTTCATCCAGTTTTGGAAGAATAAATTGCTTCAATATTTAGAGGACCTTTATTATAATCCACGAGTTTTACCGATAAAGTAACTTTGTACTTTGAAGTGCAAGAGTCTGTAGATGACACCCACTTACCTCGGTGTTCGCTCTTTTTTCGTACTAAGTTTAATATTTGCGCAACTTCTTCTGAAATTATGGTACATTGCGACCCACAATCAATCTAAGAGATGCCGGCGGCTTGTCGCCCAACCAGTATGGCTTCCGGAAAGGCAGATCAACCCTGGATGCCATCAGCATAGTCACCAAAATGGCGGAGAATTTAATCAACTGGGACACCTGGACTCATTCCCCAAAAAGTGAATTATGGTCCTGCCAACTCAATTTTCGGACTGGGGTAGAACGATGGAAGCCCTGCGGATGCTACGGATCCCGGAATACCTCTTAAGAATAGTGGACAGCTACCTCAGCTAGAGGGTGCTGCTGTACGAGACGAGCGAAGGGACAAGAGCATATAGAGTAACTGCTGGAGTTCCGCAGGGGTCGGTGCTGGAATACCTTCCGCTCCTGTGGAATACGATGTATGATGGAGTTCTGCGACTGAACCTCCCCGAGGGCACGACGGTCGTGGGGTTTGACGATGACGTCGCCATCGTAGTGGTGGCCAAGGACCTTGCAGCAGTTGAAGCAGCTGCAAACGGGGCAATCCGTGCCGTGGAGACGTGGCTCGCCATAGCGGGACTACAGCTGGCGGCCCACAAGACCGAGGCTGTTCTGATCAGCAGCAGGAAGAAGGTGGAGACAGCTCGAGTGTCGGTCGGCGGACACGACATTACATCGCAAAGGGCGCTCAAATACCTAGGAGTTATGCTGGACACCAGGCTCTCATTTAGGGAGCACTTGGAGTACGCTAACACAAAGGCCGCACAGACTTGCGGAGCACTCTCGCGAATCCTGCTCAACACCAGGGGGCCAAAGCAAGCAAGGAGGAAGCTAATCACCAGCGTCGTCTCCTCTCAGCTCCTGTATGCCGCCCCAGTGTGGTCCAAGGCGACGAAGGTGCCGAGCTGTATGCAAGGAGTCGAAGCAACGCACCGCTTATGTGCCATCAGGATCGCCTGCGCGTTTAGAACTATATCCGACGACGCAGCACTGGTCATCGCGGGACTAGTCCCAATAGCAGAGTAAGCGAGGGAAAAGGCCGAGGTGTGCGAGCTATCCCGCAGGGACACCCACAATCCCACGAAGTGGGATTCCTCGACTAAAGGACGCTGGACCCACCGGCTTATTCCAGATATCAAGCTGTGGCTGGAGAGGAAGCACGGACAGGTGGACTTCCACCTCACACAGATTCTGAGCGGTCACGGATGCTTCAGATCGTACCTGAAGCGGTTTGGCCACGAAACGGAGGACTGGTGCCCATCTTGCGGTCGAGGTATCGTGGAGGACGCTCACCACGAGTGCCACCGTTTCGTGTACGAGAGGCGCCAGCTAGAGGATGAGCTATCCAGCAGCATCAGTGTCGGAGGGATCGTGCCACTCATGGTAGCGGACTCCAAGGCGTGGGATGCCACCACTAGGTTCGCCGCCACTATAATGCGGGAACTACGGAGAGCAGAGAGGGATAGGAAAGTGTCGGAGGAGTAAGGAGGAACGGCTGTGCGAAGCAATGCTTTGCGGCCGTACCGCATAGCTACGCCCCATTACCCCACCAACAAACCACAGACCCAGACCCTCACAACTAGTTGTTAACCAAATACTAGTATTAATAGCAGAATAAAAGTAATCAAATACAAAAAAAAACCCATTCCGCTAAAGGCGTTGCGTCTAAGAATTTTTTTTTTGGTCAAGTTTTTCGTACTCGGCTTCGAAGTGGGAGAGCGCTGGAGCAAGAGAGAGTTGGGAAGAGAGCGAGAGAGAGGGAGAGATGGGGAGAACTCTCTGCTGGCTCTCATTATACTGTCGTTGATTGCACAATAAAATGGGCAAAACAAAATCAGAAAAACAAAAGATTTTCGTGAAATTCTCATAAATTGGATAAAGGTTTAATAAGAAAAAAAGTTAAACAAATGTTCAGAGTTCTCAGTGCGCGTGAGAATGTGTTGGTGTGTGTGTTTTGCCAAAAATGGGAGTGTATGTAAAAGCTTTTTTTTTTTTTATGCAAAAAGTATGCTACTTTAATGCCTTTTTTTTTGTTTACTACTACGCACGCTCCTCCCCACACATACACACACACACACACGCGCTCACACAAACATCCATACACACATATACATGGCACATAATAACGGCTTAGCGTGTACTACAGCCACGCAGCTTACGCCGCTGCGTTAAATCTCAAGGCTTGACCAATACCTCGTAACCTTTGACCCCGCTCCGCATCCCTGGTGTCCAGCCACGGCAGCTTTTTAAGCTGTTTACCCACATAAACATATGTACATTGTACATACATAAGTATATACATAGAGAGAGTGTATGAGTGAATATACAAGTTCTGACAACGCAATCTTTATTATCCTTTTATTCTTCGGTTTTCTGGCTCTGGCTTTGGTTTTTCTTTTTGGTTCGTCCTTTAAATTCGTCCTTCAAATAGCAGCCCGCATCTTGTTGCTCTACCCTTCAAAGCAGAAACCCCACAAAATGATCCGACTTAAGTGGTTGGAAATGCATTCCCTGTTGTCCCCAAAACTTGAAACCCCACAAAGGACTTACTTTGAAGAGTCTGACTTAAGAATGGTTTCAGTCTTGTTTTGGGGCATGATTATATCAATGTTGAATGGAAAGTACTCGTAATCTTTGAAATAAGTTGAGAATTGGCACAAAAATTATCCATGATTATTGAATATCCCAGATGCCTCTGATAGTCGCTTAAAAATTAAGATCGATTGAAATAAGGCATTATTATCAAAAAGGCTCTGATTTGGGTGTGTTTAGTTTAAGAAGTATTCATGAATAGAGCATTATTATTTTTGTTATTCCATTCTAGTGCATATTGTATACAGAATGATTAAATAGTTGCGAAACAAATTAAATACGAGGATCCGTCGATCCTTAGACAATCTGCCGACTTAGATAGGCAACTGTACTTTTTAAACCAATCAATCTAATGGTTTGATTGTTCAGTTTTTAATGCATGTCCTCCATTATTTGGGTTCGTTGGATGCTACAAAACTCAAAGACAACTTTTGAAAAATTGCCGAAAGACTGTCAATATACATGCATATGGTCTGCTAACAACATATCAAAATTGTAACATGTATAGACAGAATCATACACACACATAAACATCTTTGGCTGTTAAAAAGTTTTGTACGCGGCCTGTTGAAATTTTCACAGGCACATTAATTTCATTACGAAAACTCCCAAGGCCATATAGCTCTTCTTTTCACTGTTCACTGCTCCCTGCACCCAGCACCCAGCACCCTGTTCGCATGCTACCTCTGCTGTTCTTCTCCTGCTGTTGTGAGCCAAACAATACCAAAAAGCCAGGCCAAACATAAAAAGGCAAAAAGCAAACAGAACGGAAGGGGGGACAACAGGAGCAGCAATGGAGGTGGGGCCGAGGGGAGTGAAGGTTGTATTGTGGAAATGGAAAAAGAAAGAGCCGGGGAGTGAGGTTATGTGGAAATGAGCAGGAGCTAGCGATATATGCAATATAATAAATCTTTTGTATAACACGCAAAACTTTATGAACGTGCGCCAACTATAAAGCTTTCACTTTTCAACAATGCTTTCCCTCTGCCTGACACACACGCTGCACATGGTTTTATTTTTATTATAACCATTATGCTGTTTCATTCCTTTCCTCCCGATATCCTTACGAAACATGGATTGGTTGTTTCGATTGGTATATGTGCGTGCCTCAGAGCGAACGTTGACCCATTGAACGAAATTGGATAGTTCCAATATGTATAGAGAGTACTATATAAGGTGGATAGGGTATATTTTATTTGAGCAAACGTAATAATATTATAATTTGGATCATCAACAACAACAATACAGCCATGCTGGTGTGTCTGTCTGTATAACAACCTATCTATATCCCGGGGAATATAGAAAATACACACATCTATACATAAATGTGTATCAATCTGTGGCATGCAACATTTTAAAGAGATGTTCCAAAATTATACATATATTTTTTATATACATATATTTTTTTATAAAAATAAATATCTATAGATCGAAAAAAATCCTATTTAGTTAGAAAATACATTTTCCATAGTTTTAACCGTGAACGTTTTAGATACTCTGCTAGTTTGAAAAAATCATTAATACATTTTCCAGCTGTTCAAATTTAAATACACGTTCATGGAAAATTAAAATAATATTAAGTAAATGTATCAATAAAAAGTAGATTTTTTTTACTACGAAAGCTCAATGTAAGATTTTCGAAGACTTTTCCGTATGCCCCTCTGTTGGGTTATTCTAATTATCAGATGAGTAAATAATAGTAATACATACATATATCCCTATGCTCTCTGAGTATCGGGTATAAAAAGGTAGGACGCTTTTAAAGCCACGAATAAAGTCTTGGGGAGGGAACTTAGAATTCATGTTGTATTGAATATTTATTCAAATATGATTGCTTCAGATTTAGTGCTAGTATTAGGTACGAGTAATATTCATTATATGAATATGAATGAATATCTCATTTGACTTGCTGTCCAGAAGTTAACTTTTGGGTTCTCCCACTCCGTTTTCCATTTAGGAGTATGTGTGTGTGTGGATAAGGATGTGGTTGATGCATTATGAATTAGTTGCATACTTGGAGCTTGGAGCTTGGACTGAAAGAACTGACTGCTTCTGCTGCTCCTGTGTCTGTTTCTGTAAGCGGTGCTGGCGCATCCTGTGCGTGGCTGCCGCTCCATTTCTGTCAAGGTTTTTGACGTTGAGGCAGAGCAGCGGAAAAGGCGTAGCCGGGCAGAAAATTACACTGGCATGCCCATACAAAAAATAACCATTACCCGCTGATGGAGTCCGACTGAATGAGCCGCCTTCCCCCACTGCGCATGTGCCTCAGACCAAGCGAAACTAGTTCGAGTTCGAAAGCATCCCATCCCGAAGTTATCCTCTCACATACGTGTGAGCTATGTTTATGCGTCTGTCTCTGTGTGTGTGAGTATGCGAGAGGGTGAACTCAGTGGGAGTGGGAGTGGGTGAAAACGCATTTCTAGGTCAAACCCACATGGAGCCAGAGAACGAGAAACTGCACGCGGGCCCCATGCCAGACCATTATCGTGGAAACGTGTACGAAACACATATTTCTAGTTTGTTTGAGTGCCGAGCTGGAAAGAGAAACTTTCGAAATGCGATTGAAAATTGGTTTTCTTTCTTTCTGATATAAAATAAAAGTTGTGAATAAACATATAACTTATTACGTGCCAGTTATGAATACTCTCTACTTGTGGTAAGCTCACCTTCCACCCAGGACAGAGACTGCAGCAGCAGTATGCCCCATGTCCAAGCACTGATCTGACTATAGAGTTGCATCGCCTCGAACAGAATTGAACGTCTGCTGAGGATCTCGATATCGGAGCTGTGTGTACTGCTGTATCTACAAATGCGCACTGAACGGCCTGCAGCTCTCGACCAATTGGTATTTATAAAGTGGAAAGCTCTCAGTGCTTTTTGGTAAACAAATAGGCCTCGCTGGAAAGTGAGCTGGGAGAGTTCGTGAACCACATACATACTAAAGACCACTACGTAAATTCAGCCTCATTTATTGGCCTCTTCTGGCATAAGGTAAACATTGACCCCCGACGTGACGGTGGTTGGCCGTCCCGACAATTGTTTACACACGGGCCGGACGTTTCGGCAGGCCAGATCGGACGTCAGCACAGCACAACGCATTCCAGTGCGTCGGCATCTGGCAATCGGATCCCAAAAGATGCCATGCTGGATGTTGCAGATGTACATTTATTAAATTTATCCTGGATTATTTATAACTAATTATTTAGCAGACTCGTTGTACTGTGTCACGGCTTTCAGGACATACTGCATGGCAGTGGGATTGTCGGCGGGGGCCTGGTGGCCGGCGCGATTGATCCAGTACATGCCGAATCGGCCGCCGACCTTCTCGTAGCCCTGAAGTCTGTCCCCGACGAAAATGGGGGTGCGCCGGGCCTGGACGTACTCCTCTTTATCGCGCCAAGCCCAATCTTTGATCACGGCCAGGGTGGCGGTGGTGGGGACCAGAGCATCTAGCTGTCCAGAGAAGATGTTGATCTTGATCGAGGTCTCGTTCAGCAGACGAGGAACTAAGAAAGCAGATACCAGTAGGTGCTACCTATAACGCATTCGATTATCAGACAGCCTGAAACTTACTCGTGTTTATCTCCGATTTGAGGCGATCACCGTGCAGGGTGACCAAAACGTCCATGACCTGGGCCTTGTAGATGCTGCCGTTGATCTGCAGGACCTCGCTGATATTCTCCTGCATGAAGCGGTTCAAGTCGTCCCCGTAGCCATAGGTGCGATCCTCCTCCGGATCGACATGGGTCTGCGTGTTGTACAGGTACACCTCGCCAGTGAGGTTCTGCATCAGATCGAACCACTCTAGGTACTCATCCGTGGCCACTTCGAACTTGTGCACCTTGAGGGCAATGAGGATCTTCTCCTCCTGGGCATCGATCAGCTTGGCACCGTCCTCGTCGATCAGGCCGTTCACCAGCATGTACTTGGAGTGCTCGCGAGAGATGTGCCGCGTCGAAATCCACGGATTGCCCATGCTAACCGACTTCAGGGTGTTGGGCTCGGCTAATTCGCCGCTCTTCATGGCCAGGTCCATCTTCAGGGCCAGCGCTGGTGCCATTTTGCCGCCATAGCTTTCCGTAAAGATGTGCAGGGGCACGCTTTTAAACTCCGTGTGGGTCTTGTAGAAGTACAGCATGAAGGTCATTAGGTCCTCTGTGAGTTCCTCGTTATTCGCCACCAGCAGACTTGTGTTGTCCACGTAGCTGTAGCCCGAACCCACGGGGCTGTCGATGAAAAGAAGATTGACATGCTGCACCCAGTTGCCTTCGCGGGGCTCTCCGTGCATGTCCACGGGTCCCAGCTCCATGAAGTTTCCCAGCGCCGAGGAGGCTCCACCCGGTCCGCCCTGTAGCCATAGGACGAGCGGACGTTCCGTGTAGTGGCTGACGTTGGCCGTGGTGTAGTAGAGCCAGTAGAACATGTGCGCTCCCTCCCGGACGTCCACATAGCCCCAGTCCTGATCGCCGGGTCCGAATCCCTGTCGAGCCCCCACTACACTGGTCAGCGCCAGGACGCACACGAGCATAAAAGAGCCCCACACCATAACGACTATCCGGTCCGATCGCTCGAAGACTGTTTTAAGCACTGGGCTCTTTTTCATCGCAAATGGTGCTATTTATTGGGCAGGCCCCCACCAAATTATTTGTATTATTTTTTTTATGATGTGCCAATTGACATGGGTGACCGTGAAAATTAAACACACTCTTTGCTTTGTACGAGTGCTCGAATATACAGTAGGGTATACCAAGGCGACCATGACTACCCTCCGGTGAGTTCTTCACTAGTGTTTACTTCAACCTAGCCGAAAGCACGAGTAAAGCATCCTAAATTATAAACAAATCTCTACCTCATTTCGTGCATAGACATTGCCCGCTTTCACTCCATCGATTTTATGTCTACCTACTCGTATATCAAGAATGGTTCAAGGACACCTGTCCTTAAAAGTTGTTGACCTCACGGTATCTACCTGAAGAATCATTAAGGTATGTTATGGATCACCAGAACTGCGTCGGCTTCAGCTTCATTGCTTCGGATCATTTGTCGGATCAACGACATTATCCTTAGACATTTATTATCGCATCTCAGCTTTACTAAGTTTCAAATATATAATTTCACAGAATTCGGATATTAGCCTACATTTTTGTCTTTACGGGTCTACATCTCTGAAGGATTTAAACGCTTAAACAATTTAAAATGGGATAACAATGGGATAAAATCGTCAGAGATTCCATCTTGTCCATAATTTGTTTCAGCACAAAAATATGCCACTATTTTTGTATATAATTTTGAAAACCCCAAAAGATTTCACTAAAATCTTTCTCAATATGTTATTTTCGGCAGTCCCCGGCTCCGACACCAATTCCGGCGCTTACGTGTAATTACATATAATATACGAGTTCATTGTATTGTATAGGTTACATAAAACATAAGCTCACCTAATATACGAGTTCATTGTATTGTATAGGTTACATAAAACATAAGCTCACCTGACTGAGTACCGCGCATAAAAGCAGATCCGCAACCCTTGCCGCTGTTCGTGTGGGGCGTCCGCGTATGTTTCAAAACCCCTGATATTGTTTGCTTGCCTTTCATCTCTACAAAATCGTATATACTCGCCCGGACAACCCTCGAATACTTGTCCTGTTTCCCTTTTGTACTCCTTCAAACTCCGTCAACCTTATAAGAAAGTTATGGCTGAAGTTCCGAAATATTAATCATTTACAATTAATATATGTGTTGGTGTTGGTGTACCAAATGATGAAATAGACGACGAATGATGATCCCATCACTAAAAAGAATGACGAACCGATTATGCCATCACGAAAAGACGACGACCAAAGAAACATCCCATCATAAAACTACGAATACCGAAAAAACGAAAACGTTGCATCTCTGTAAAAGACGACGACCAAGTTTCTCATTGCAAGTAGAGCAATACGATTTTCGAAGGTCTGCAGGCGGTGACGCAAAACCTAATTTCGGTTTGTGATCCGGCCTGCTTTTTCGTTTGCAGCGTTCAGCAGGAGACAGGCACGTTCTCGGTTGCTCGTATTCGCCAGCCCGACGCCTTCCTTCGCTAGTACGTCCGCCGGCGTTTCCTTCGATGCCCTCCACCTGGGAACCCAGTAGATCCGATCCGGCCGTGCTTTTATCTAGTGCCTCGCTTTGCAGACACTTCTGGAACTGACAGGCACGACTGCATGGATCTTATCGCCGCTTGGCTGTCGACGCCTTCCTTGAGTACGCATCGTTAGTGCTCTTTCAGTGAGAAGAGCTGACCTCTGCTGCTTTCCTGATGGCTAAACCTCCTGCTCGCCAAGCACTTCTGAACTATGCTGCAATGGTCCGCCGCTTATATGACAGCCTTACCGCATCATTGTGCTCTTTCAGGGACCGTGCTACAGAGAGCAAAACCTCTGCCTGGAATATCCTAAAACAATATATCCATCTCAGGGTCTGGCATAGGCCCGAGCCGCCCCCGTATATATATTGAGGTGCTCAGTTTGGTCTCTTCCGATTTTCCAGTCTTCAGGTCCCAAAGATGCGGTTTTTTTGACGTCGAGGCAAGTTTGGGGGTCATGTAATCAGTTGATCTGGTCATTTCCCTTCCAATTGAACTATGCCCGTATCCTTTTTCCTGCATGCTCGCGTTCGGCTAAGCTACGCGCCGCGCGTTATGCGGCAGCGCCCCGGTCGGTTGGGCGGGAGGAGGGCTGCGTTTTGCCTGGGATCCGCGCGCGTAACAGCCTTCTGCTTGGTTTCACACGGCCACTTGACGGTGCAGTAACTGCATCGCCTCTTGAAAGATGCAGTCATTGCATGTCAACGTCCAAAAAAAATAAAAAAACGAGGGGGAACGTTGTGAGTTGCTGCTGCGACCGCAACTCTACATTTATACCCGATACATAGTCAGTATGGCTGCATTAAACGACAAAGAGTTCGTGCGAGAGAGACAGAAAATCAGTCAGAACGTGTCGACGGGCGCTGCGTAGCCACTGCAAATTGATTTGTTACTTTTGGCTATAATAATAATAATCCGATCATACTCGGATTCGGCAAGGTCTCGGCAATCTGGTAGATATGGCCATTCTCTATGATTGTGCGTTTTTAATTTTCTCCTATCTTCAAAATTATGGTTGCCACAGATTTTCGTTGTTTGTGGCTGCGGAAGGTCTTATAGTCTCTGAGATCTAGGCGCTAATGTTTTGCGCTTCTATGCAAAATACGGCTAAGTATTACGTGTGTTTTAGAGAGACAGGGCGAGAAACCTGAAATTGTTTTCTTTATTCTGGCAATAATAATGATAATGATCCCATTCAGATTCTGCAGTCTAAAGATATGGTCATTCCCTACGATTCTGCGTTTTCTTTGGCTTTCTCGCCTTTTTAAAATTGTGGATGCCACAGATTTTCGTCTTTGTGGGGGCGGAAACGGCGGGCGAAGCCTTTGAAATACAATTCTAGCAGTGACATATCACAGAAGTCTGGATACAAAACGCGTCGCTGTTCTTAGCTCTTATAGTCTTGAGCACTAGGCGCTGATAGGGACGGACCGACGGACAGACGGACGGACGGACGGACAGACAGACATGGCTCAATCGACTGGCTATTGATGCCGATCAAGAATATATACTCTATGGGGTCGGAACGCGTCCTTCAACGTTACACACATCCACTTTTACCACAAATTTAATATGTATACCCCAATACTCATTTTGAGTATCGGGTATAAAAATAGTTCAAGGCTCAGAATTTGAGCATAATTATTTCAAATAAGAGATTTGGTGTTGATAAAATACAAAGGCGAATTAACCAAACAATTATCTTCAATCGAAATGGAGATAGACGCAGAATCGATAACTTCTTTGGAGGATGAGCATGAAATAGGGCCCATGGTTCGAGAACAAAGGGTTCTGCTTGAAAGTCTACAGCGCATAATGAACCAAATGACGCAAGAGACGCGGAAAGAGTTCAAACCAATAATCATAAAATATTGGGATGAGATAAGAACAATCCACATTCAAATTCACAAAAAATATACAGACCCTGTAAAAATGGGGTATAACAATAAAATTAAATAGCAGCTGAAGACGCAGTGTTATCAGTCCAAATAATGACTGAATCTAACTCTTTTCAGCAAGTCATCGCTGCTCCTCATGTGAATAACGCATTACCACTGCCAAAGTTTGCCATTCCGAAATTTGATGGAGATTACCTTAAGTGGCAACAATTCCATGACATTTTAAGAAAATGATTCATGAGTCATCAGTACCTGTCATACAAAAGATGTGGTATTTGAAAGCCAATGTAACGGAGATGCAGAAAATTTAATACGCCACCTTTCGTTAACAAAAGGAAACTACATAACAGCATGAAATATGTTACAAGATCGTTTTTGTAACAAAAGGGTGCTAAGTAATGCATTAATTCAGCGACTATTGGATCAACCTAGCACAACCAATGATGCTAAATCAATTAAATTGTTGCATGATAATGTAAAGGAAACATTAGCAGCATTAAACAACATTGAGATAGAAACAGACAAATGGGACACGATTCTTCTTTGTCTGTTGACGAAAAAATTAGATCGTCAAACGCTTACTATTGTGAGAGTGAATAGTGATATGGGGTTATCCTACCACAACTCGGCCATCCTGACTGCTGGATCACCTGATCCACTTAAAGATAAGGAAATTCTATTGTGGCTTACAATTCGTATACTTAGCATATATTACATTTGTTTCTTATATGTTATATATTAGCTTTTATTTCTGTTACCTATCCAGTGTTTTATGTTTTGATACTCCAAACACCTTGATATGGGTTACGGGATACTTGAAAACCTTCTACATATTTTAACAAAACCTGTCATTTTTAAAACTTTTTCGATTACATAGGGGCCTTTGTTTTGGGGATTAATTTTTAGATGCTCCCACTGTGCAATCAAAATTTTTAACCATCACATAGTCTCCTTCCTTGTACTCCTTAGGTTTCTTTAAGCCCTTGTTATCTCATTATCTCTTAATTCTGTTAGATCTTTGTTTTCTTGTACTTCATTTAACTCTTCTAGTTTTTCTTTTAATTCGTCTACAATTTTTCCTCTCTGTTCTATGCCGAATAAAAGTTTACAAGGCACTTTCTTTGTGCTCCTGTGCTGTGTGTTATTTAATGCA
>VHIG01000097.1:0-19464 GCA_008121275.1 Drosophila lowei | reverse complement strand
ATCACTATCATTGCCCATAGCCAACGATCCACCTATTATTCTTCCTTTTGCCCATGGTTTTGGCTATTGAGTCGATCACAGTTGATGTCGATCAAAAATGATGCAACGCGAGAGTTCAGACGAGTTTAAAACGTTTAGCGTTCACTTTGCGGCACTTTTTATTTGTGTATGTCCAAAATGTATGCGCCGGCAAAGTATGCACCGACAGTTATGCACAAACGAACGACCGAGATGTTTTGCACTGTTTCGAGTTCGAATTCGAGAGAGAGATATGTGCAGCCGGTCACGAGAGCTGGCTGAAGCAAACGACGAAAGAGGAGGCGAAGAAAGCTAACGGACCACGCTTAGAACTCTATGCAGCCGGTCTTGACAGTGCGCTGCGCAGCAACGAAGCAGACGGCGAAAGAGAAGCGAAAACGAATAGCGGGTCGCTAGAACTGCCACGGTCGGCCACAACGATCTTTGGTTCGCTACTTTTCGACAAATGTCACGTTAAACCTTCGAATTTGATTTAACGAACGACTTGAAACACTATTAACACACGACAAGTCCACGGCGATCACGTCGGGGTCACCAAAATGTTGGAAGCTGCCGAGCTTTTTCGGCAACTCTGACTCCACATTTACAAATTAAAAATTGCTCCGTTGTTTAGGTTACAATTTGGCGTTTATTGTTCGATATTGTTTGTGGATTGCTGTTCGACGAAGAGGACTGCTGACCAACTGCCTCGAAGAGGAACGACCGACTAGACTCATGGAGGGGTCGAAGCAGTGGCTTATAAGAAGTAAGAGCGTTACATATGTGTGTGCGTGTATGCACTGAGAGCGTACATAGGATGAGCGCGATAACAGAAAACTTAAGAGAGACGTGACTTAAGAGATATTAACGGCTGCTGCTCCGAACACTCTTCTTATTTTTTAATATTTTTTTACGCTCTCCACATAAGAAAATTAATTTCTTTATTTTTCGACATTTTCCAAATGCTGATGCAATAATCAAAGCAATTGTGTGTCAGAAACCGGTCCTAAGTGGGTAATCACATTTCATATGAATATTTTGTTATGAAGAAGCACTCGCGCGATAGTCTGCCGACCAAAATGCAAACGCGAGAACGCTTTAACGGAGTCTTTGGTGAGATTATGTTGCAACCTTTTTTGTTTTGTAACCTGTTTTTTGTGTTATTTACCTCGATAACCTTGAAAACGGTAAAAAGATCATCGACGAACATAATATTTATAGCTTTTGACCAAACCTCGCAAATAACGCTTGACAATTTCGGGGTGTCCGAAAAAACTCTCATTTACGGACACATTGTGAAAGAGACAGAAAAACCGCATTAAATCTGTTTTCTCAACTCGCCCTTCGCTCAAGCAAAGACCGACTTTTTCACTTCTCTTTACTTTACTGGCACTTTTCTGTAAGCTCTGGAGTAAAAGTGTCTCTTTAAGTTGTTATTGTGAGACACGATCGTGTGTCAGCTCAACCGATAACACGAAACAGATAACACAATCGAAGAGACAAAAGTGTTCTGTTCAGTGAGACAGCGTGTGTGTGGTCTTTTTCTGTTTTGTCAGGGACCAGACAGCAAAGGAAAAAACCGTTCTTTGCGAGCACTGCTTTTGACACCTTCGATTTTGTTTTGATGCAAAAATCTACCTGTTTGTAAAAGACAAATTTGTTTTCCATGTTTCCTGTTTCTACATGCCTATGCTACCATATCGAGCACATCATCCAGGCTAGGACCCTGAGTCTATTATCTGTTTTTAAAATGGCTCGGCGGTAAGGGTTTTGACTGTACATTTACAATACTACGAAATGACTGTTGCCGTATTCTAAGCTAAAACAGGTACCTAATGATACGCCTTCGTATCTAAATACACCCAGCGACAAAAAAAGCCGTACTCTGAAATTTCATGAATTTTTGACTTCTCAAGCAATTTTCCCCAAATGTTGTCCGATTCGTTTAATTTTTATTTTTGTTGTTACGTAATCGATTTCAAACAAAGTTTATCCTAATTTCTTTCATAGTCATATACATACTCAGAAACAAATTTTTTAAAATCACAAGCTTGTGACGCTTTTTCGGTAATTTTGACCCAACGAAAGAAAAATTAAATTAAAATAGAAAAACAACTTTTACAACAAAACTAAATTTTTTCTGATAAGTGAATTTGTTTCCTGTCAACTAATAACAAATTCAATATAATTCAGAGGTTTTTTTT
The DNA here is from genome assembly GCA_008121275.1 of Drosophila lowei. Classification (NCBI taxonomy): domain Eukaryota; kingdom Metazoa; phylum Arthropoda; class Insecta; order Diptera; family Drosophilidae; genus Drosophila; species Drosophila lowei. The sequence goes on along the minus strand of VHIG01000097.1, from coordinate 17,242 downwards.
TAAATTAGTAATTCATTAATATTTTGTTGTATCAAACTTTGCATTGTCGAAAATTTCCAAGATAACACGAATGGATAATATTCATGGGCAACACGAGCAAAGTACCCAAGCATACCCTGAGCGTCTTTTCGCGAATTAATTTGCGGTTAAAAAATACGTCTGACGTTGTTGACGATTCGATTTCTAAATAGTTAAGCCGTTATTTTCTCAGGGTTCTGACGGAATTCCCGGTTGTGTACTCAATAATTCCTCCATAAGAAAGGTAGCTAGTCTGTTAGAGTTTGTTGTTAGAGTTTACCTCTTTCATTATTAAATGCTTTCAAGGTAACTTACAGACGGATGTTATTTACACCGACTTCAGTAAAGCATTGGACTCTGTAAACCATTCCTTCCAGCACATAAACTTGACCTTTTAGGGTTTCCGCCCAACCTCCTGAGATGGATTTCTAGCTATCTTTGCTCCAGGTCTCAAAGAGTCCTCTTCAAAACACCCTCTCTTCACCACTTTAGGTTTCTTCGGGAGTACCACAGGACAGCCATCTAGGCCCCTTACTCTTCACACTCTTTATGAATGACTTGCCTTCGGTATTAACATATCTCGAGTACTTATGTATGCGGATGATGTTAAACTCTGTGTCCAGTATAAGGACATTTCATTTCATTCTCGCTTTCAATCCGATCTCAATAACTTTCAGTCATGGTGTTAGACATTTCATCGTTCTAGCCCTTGTTGGCTCCCTATACCCTATGCGGGGTTCTCTTGAGAGAATTACCTTGGTGGATGATCTTGGTGTTATATTAGAACCGGGTCTTATTTTCGGATTATAATTCCCTACCGTATAATATATATACAATTAATTCCCTTCCTCTTCTTAAATCAGTAATATTAGCATACCTTTCTCGTAGTTATTTAGTTGTTATATTTCAAATGCATGCTAAGTTTTTAATTAGTTCTAAGTTTCCTCGCATATTAGTCTTTCCTGTATGTTCGCGTTCGGTTCAGCTAAAAATAAAATATATATGTATATCTTATATATAAAATTCTCGTCTTATCTTATATATAAAATTCTCGTCTTATCTTATATATAAAATTCTCGTGGCACAAATTTTGTAGCTTAACTCCTCCGAAATGGCTCGACCGATTTTCATGAAATTTTGTGTGCTTATCGGTGAGGTCTGCGCATCGGCCCACATCTTTTTTCATCACGATCAGGCCACTCCTTCGAGTACCTCTTAAAATCCTATGTCCTTTTTTGGGATGAACCGGAAAGAGTGGTCTGCTCGGGTCAAGATTTGGTATGCATAATTTTTTATACGCCCTTATGTTTTGACAAAGTTTGATTCAGATTGATTAGTTTTAAGGCATAGCATCGTTGTGAATAAAGGAAGTGGTATGGCTGTATTTAGAATTGAAAATACTAATGTAAATGCTCCTCCGGTGAATCAAAATGATGAAATTACGATTTACCAAATTGACCGGTGTATCAGTTCCATATAGGGTTTTATTGAACTGAAAAAATGTTTCCTAGAAATAATTTACATGGCAAAACAACGTTTGCCGGGTCACCTAGTATTTAAATAATTTTACTGAATTTTTCCTTTGTATGATCAAATTGCTGAATGACCGTTGGAAAAAGTATTATTTGAAAAATATTTCTTTTCAAAATTACTAATTTTGTTAGGAATTGATTTATTGACAACAAAAATTACACGAATCGGGTAACGTTTGGGGAAACCCCATGCTGGAGAAGTCAAAATGCATAAAATATCAGAGTGCGGTTTTTTTGTCGCTGGGTGTACATATATACATTAGTGTTGCATTTATTTATAAAAGTGTAATTTTCAAAGGGTCAAAAAATGTTCCCCTTAAATTTAAAGTAAATAGTTAACATTCAACTTTTCATACCAAAATGCTTTCGGAATAGGGAAAAGTTGACAAAATCAAAGAAGCCTGTTTTGATTCAGCTGCTTCCAATTCTGGACGACTTAGCGCCGTTACATTGCGCCTAGAGAAACTATTAAGCCAAAAACTCTTCCGTGCTGACATTAGGTTAGGTTAGGTTAGGTAGAGGCGGCTGCCAAGATCGCTCGGAGCCCAGCACACTTAGGCCGGTTTCGGCCCGTTGTGATACCGCTTGGGATCAATCCCTCCCTGCAAGTGAGACTTCATGTCAACAGTTGTCCCATCCAGATGCTCTTATAAAGTTTGCGATCTTTCTGGGACATAGCGTGGACATCTCCGAGATGTCGTTCAGAAAGGCAGAGCCCATGTGATGCAGCCTCCTTCTGCTGAGAGCTGGACAGGAGCAGAACAGGTGTTCCATTGTTCCTCCCTCGTCCGTCTCTGCAGCTGCGGCAAAATCATTTTTATGGAGGCGCAGCCTGTTTGCGTAGACACCTCAGAGGTCCTTGTTATCTATGGTCGGCCCCTGCCCTGGTTGCAGAGCTCAACGTGGCTTCTTATCTATTCGCCACCTATTTATTTAATTTATTAATTTTATTTATTTATTTATTTATTTATTGCTCCTTTGGCGATAAGCTTAAGGTGGGCCATAGGCTTACAAATATCCTCCTTATCTTTTAAAAGGGGTTTTGGTACCAGATCAAGCCAACTCGTCCGCTATGCAGTTGCCCTCAATGTCCGGGTGGCCCGGGACCCTTATAAAGCTGATAACAAATTACTGAGCCATCTCGTGAAGATCTGCGGCACTTCGCCACAGTAGCCAAGTTCGAGGATATCGCATTAAGTGATCTGATCGCAGCTTGGCTGTCGCTGTAGATGTTTAGATTGGTTGCCGTGGTAACCGATGTGAAAGGCAATTACAAACCTACTTACCTGATTGCTGTAACTTCCCGCTTGGGAAGACGCTACGGTGATCCGGAAGCCTGAAGATTGCCTTATGTTTGGTTGTTCAGAGTAGATTCCTCCTCCAACCCTGCCGTCGGTTTTGAGCCATCCGTGAGAGATTAGCCCCGTCTGGGCCAGGGGAGTCCTCAGGCCAATCGTCTCTGAGGATGATTATGCTGAATAGAGTCTCGTGCTCCATTGAACTGATAGATCCGTTCTTACCAGGACCATGTTGTTTTTATTTAGTATACTGAATGAGTGAGCTATGTTCTAGGGTACCCATTGTTCAGAAGTCCCTAAAATTGTATTACTGCCATTCTGCCACTCACTTTTGCAAGGTCTTAGGCTCTGGAGGCCTAACATGGCGTTTAGCGCATCATTTGGTGTGGTTCGAAGCTCCCACTGATGCAAAGGACGGCTGTTCGCTGAACTTTGCCCAGCTGATTGGTTGATTGTCCTTTTTGATAGGGCAGGCCACCACACAGTAACTCCGTAGAGTATTATAGGTCTGACTATTGCAATATATCAACAGGACTATGCTTGGTTCGTGACCCACTTTAAGCCAATAGCTTTTGGCAAGTGTAGAGAGTGCTGTCGTTGCCTTCTTCACTCTATCCTTGACATTTCGGGTTCCAATTAAGCTTTTTGTCAATTACCAACCCTAAGTAACTGGCACTGTCGCTGAAGGGGCCTGTATCCGTTTGGTATTTACTTAGGTTGAGGGGCGGGACCTTGTATTTTTTGTGAATAACACGGGTTCCGTTTTTCGAGGATTAAGTCCCAATCCGATGCGATTCTGTCCATCCGGACAATCAGGCAAGCTTTGCGATCATTAGGTCCATTAAGTCGCAATTATTTAAAGATAATTACCCGCCAAGATAATTGCAACTGTCTTCACTTTAGAATCTTAATGCTACCATGTTTCCTATTAAAATCCCCCTTGCGGGGTTCCTCTTTGAGATTCAGATTGGATTTTTCTACGTCCTGCGTATGATTCAATGAGGCATCATGACGGTCCAAGTCAGTCCTTTTCCGTGGATTTCCTTTCGATATCGGTAGGCATTCTTTGCGCATTTGAATACAGCTGAGGACCTTATGGATTTTGTCCGTAGTTGTAGCTGGGACCGATAAATCCGTAATCTCAACCGTTTTTGAGGTAGGAAAGACGATAAACTGATTGGTTAAAATCTTTCGGGGTTGAGTGTGAGGCTTTACCTGCTTTAGGGATGAAAACTATCTATTAAGCCATGCTTGCGGTATTGTACATACCGCCAGAATTTTGTAGTCTATATTATCGTTAGCCAGTTGATGGCCGTTTCCCAGTGTGTCTATTTGATGGGATTACCTTACAGGCCTGGCATTTTAGGGCTGAGTTAAGTGTTTTCTCCACCCATGTTCCGTTTTTACAGATATCTGCATTTACACCCGTGCAGTCATAACTTGCTTATTTATGTGTTTTTTTGAATGGGAAATGCGTGTCGAGCAGGAATGTGTAGGGACTCCTCACTAGGTTGGTGCACGTGCCATCATTTCTTTTTTGAGGTAACCTACCGAGGGGGTAGTTTTGAAGAGAACTTTGCGGGTCTTGCGGCCTCGAAGTTTCCTCGATTTCGAACAAAATTTTTGCCAGGGAGGGCTCTTTTAGCCTTCCTCGTTTCCTTTTTGTATAGTGCTTGACTGGTTTATAGTCTGCCCAGGTGGTATCCTCCTTAGTTCTTGTGGCTCTATTGAATGGAGTCTATAAGTTCTACGAAAGAGTGTCTAGTTGCTTAGTCCACCAGGGGGTTTATTTTTCCCCTCTGGTAGAAGGGCATGTTTCCTCGATTTCGTAAAACCTGTTCAAAGACGGTTTTGGTCTTCACGTGTTCGGGCAATTAGGGGCAGGGAGTGGTTTTCTTTGTGTTAATTTTTCTAGTTAGCTTTCGGGGTTGATATGAGTGAGTGGTTTCGATATCGAGATATATCGCTCTGGTGTGGCTCTAGGACTCTGCTCTTAGTTATTCCCAGCAGTTTGCTTGACACTAACGTGAAGTCAATGACCTCCTGCCGATTTTTAATTATAAATGTGGGGTTGTTGCCCCGATTACAAATAAATAAGTTTGAATTCAGGATGAAGCTGAAAAATGACTCACCTTACATTCATTGTCCATTGCTCCCCATTTGGGTGTGGTGAGCGTTGACATCGCAACCTATTAGCAGATCTTTGTCCGACCTTTCGCTGCCGCTGGCTGTTTTTGCAAACAAGGTCGTTGGGAGGATCATTTTTCCTCGTGCCATATAGGACGCCACCAGCCTGAGATGATTCCCTTTAGCTCTAGGCTTGCCGCCGTGTTGTTGCCATCGCTATAATTATGGAGCAGAAAGATATTTAGGTGCTCGCAAGTATGCAGGTACGGATTTTACCTTCATTTTGGGATACAATAATCTTGTATTCTCGTCCCCAATCCACAGACCTTGTTCCTGCACCCAAGGCTCCTGGATTCGGGACTACGTCGGCTCCGCTTGCGTCTAAGCGGGTATGAGGGCGGGTGATGCTGCTTTACAGTGGTGGAGATTTGATTTGAAGAATCCTTGGGACCATCTTCAAGGTTCTCCCACCCACCGTGATGTCTGCGTCCAGTCGTCTGGACCACTCTCGGCACATTGAATCGAAGTAGAGCATCAGCTCCGTCTCTGAAGAAATCTTCTTGGTCTGGCTCCAGCTCGTCGTCAGGAGCTTCGATCTCCCGCAGCGACATCCTGCGTCTGGGTTGACGACAGGAAGCGCCGCGGCCACCGCGTCCGATTTACACACTGAAATGGTGACCGAGCTGAAGCCGAAGTTTAGCTCTCAAAACCCAGCCTCTATTGGGGCCAGCGACTCTTTATTGAGAACGAGCATATGCCTGGTTAGTCGGCCCTTGTGTCGTCTCAGCCTTGGCTACAACGTAATCCGAGGGTTGGTAGTCCTGGGTTGCATCTCTGCAGATCTTGAGGGATGCGTTCACCGTTTAAAGGTAACTCTGGCACCCCAAATTCTGGCCCCTCGATGCTGGGCCTCGCTCCAGTCGACTGCGACGAGTTTCGCCCCAGCATAAACCTCGCCGACCTGCGCTACCGCCGCTTTATTGCTTTTACGGGCGCTCATGGAAGCAGGCAATTATCTTGACATTTGCCCTGGAACCGCCCATGTCCTTGCAGACTGGCGGTGGTCCTGGGTCTTTGTCGAGAGGTCGAGGCGGTCGGCCAGTGCCGCATCCATCCCACTTCCACTGACTCCGGATTCTTCCCTCTGCGCTGCCTTTGTCGGGGACGCAATTAGCGTCCTCTCCTTGGCAATCTGCGCAAAGGATCCCATTGGCAGCACTCTGGAGCGCTTTGCTACCGGTCGGTTTCTCCTGCGACCGCTGCCGTTTGGAAAGGGGAGCCCATCTTTTTCTGTTCTAAGGTGAACTCCAGGAGCAGGCCAAAGCCCATTCCACCTTCTTCAGACAGTCGGCTGATGGGCTACAGCCACTGCTGGCGTGTTGCCGACGGGTATGTGCCCCCCACTCCTGTTTTCGGCATGTGTATATCCTCAAGCTTGGGCGCTTGTCGACAGCAATTCAACCCTCCGCTTTACCAGAAGGTCGGGCAGCCCTGTGTTAGCAGCTTTCCCTTCAAAGGTGTCGACTTCGGGGTTACCATTGCCACCCAGTTCGGATTCGGGATGGGACCCCTCAGGTTTCGCACAGGCACCTTCCACCTTACATGTTTTCCCTGCTGTAGAGCCGGTTAGGCCAGACCTTGGCGATCCTACCCTTTCCGATGATTTGCGGATTGCTCCCAGTTGGCATTTGGGGGCGCCGCACTCATTGTTTTTTGGTCGCAGTTTTTTTTGTTGTACATCTTGTTTCCCACGAGTTTGCAGAGAAAGGAAAGGTCAGCCCGGGCGAGATCCCGTTTGCCCGGGTAAGGCATCGATAGAACAGGGGGCTGCCAAGTCCCTGAAGCCCTCCGTTAGCGACTGGGCTGGATTTTTATACCGGGCCCCAGCCAGGCTGACTCTCGGCACGGGTCGTGAAGATGTTTATCCGGCCCCAGGTGGGTGTGGGGGGGGGATGTGGGAGACATCTGTATGGATGGGGGATGAGGCTACGTTGAAGGGCACCACAAGCGCATCGTCAGTGCTGAAACCTGGTCAACACCGCGCGCTGGCTGTCAGGACTGCTTATATCAGTTTGAGGGATGGCTGATTGACCTGACCTACCGTGTTAGGCCGTTCGATTTGAACCTCTTACCCGTATTGCCTCAGCTTCTGCCCGTTCCTTCCCTGCGAGCTCATCAGACCAGACCTGCTGGAGGCATAGGATGGCAATTTTGCGGGCAATATTTAAGTCATGCGAACTCTTTGCTGATTTAAAGGGCGGCAGTTCGCCGAACTTGCCCAGTTTGTTTGGTAATACGCCCTTTGAAATGGCCGAAGAAATGCAATAATTAACTTCTGTCAAGTTGAATTGGAAAAATTCATTTGGTACTGAGTGCGTTGAATTGTTAGAGTTAACTCAAAATTTGTTTGGGATCGGTTCCGAAAAGTCATTATTTTCGACTCCCTGGACCAATACGATTTATATTTTTCAAAATAATTTAAGTTGACAATTACGAGAAAAAATATTAAGCGACGTATATTTTTATAGTTTTATATAAAAAAATATTGCAGGCTGGGTTTTCAGTTACTTTTGCGGATTACGTTTTCGGCAGAAAACGAGTTCCGTTTTAGGTTTATGTTTCATTTTGTCATTGATTCTAGCAAACAAAACAGCTGACCTGGTTTAAAAATATACAGCGTGATAAAGGAAGAACAAAATATTTATAAAGAAGGCAAGCTAAATTCCCTGTAATGGTGTCAAATTTATGTTAAGTTTAGAATTAAGATTCGTTTTGTTTTATAAAAAGCCGTTTACGTTTCATATCGTCGAGGAAAATGTTTTCTGCTTTAAAAACGAAGAAATCTGGGTGATAATGTGAAAACGGGAGCACCAATTTATATGATATTAAAAGAAAATGAGGAAAACTTTTGTGAAAGTGAAAACCAGAGCACGTCGTTTTAAAAAAAGACCGGTAGCCATTTTTGGGATTTAATGATGAAAACATCGCACTCTGGTACGTTTGACGATAAAGTTTGTTCTCTTAGCACTTTGGCCTATTAGCCAATATCCTGTGAAGGAACGTATGACTGCTCTGCACCTTTTCCCGCCTAGTTTTGCAGAGCTCGAGGTGCGCTTCCTATCTATGGTCGGCCATGTTAGCTGAGTTGCGAAATCGTGGCACTATTTGGCTGCTATCGTCAGTTAGTTGTTTGTATTGCTCATTTATGATAAGCTTACAGGTGGCCATTGGCATATATCCTCCTTATCTCGGAGAAGGGGTGGTAGTGCCGATCTGGCTGGCTCGTGCTATACAGTTGTTTTCAATGTCGGAGGCCCGGGACCCGCTATCAGGCTAATGGCAAATTGCTGAGCCATCTCGTGAAGAGATTTGCCGCAGTCTGCCACGGTGGCCGAGCTCGACAAATCGCTGGTGCGGATTTGATCGCAGCCTCGCTGTCATATAAATGTTTAGCTTGGTTGCCGTAACGGCAACCCAGTTTGAAACAATCAAGAGCCTCCCCTGATTGCTATAACTTCCCGCTTGAAAGACGCTGCAGTGATCTGGGAGCCTGAAGGAATGCCTTATGTTTAGCTGTTCAGGTAGATTCCCCTCCGACCTCTGTCGTCCAGCTTTGATCCATCTGTGAAGATGTTTAAGCCCCATCTGGGCCTGGGAGTCCCAAGCCATTCGTCTCTGTGAGGGATGATTGTGTCGCTGTGGCATTGTGGAGTCTCTTGGAATTGTTGTTTCTGTTTCCCCGGAGGGGACGGTATGGAGGCAATTTGGATGACATTTGGCGGCTGATTTGACCTGGTGCGAAGAGTCCACGGATAAGCATAAGGCGGAGGTCTGCTCTTAGCTCAGCTGTTTCTGCCCGTTCCTTTCCTGCGCCGGTCAAACCGTAACCCGTAGAGTATATTGGATGGCATTTACCGTCTCGATTTGTGTTCAGAGAAGTAATGGTCCTCCAGGACTTTGCATAGGGTGGCAGTTCGCTGGACTTTGTGGCGATTCAACGTGAGGTCAATAACCTCCTGCCTTTTAATTATAGGGCCGGCCACGATTACCCGTAACTAAATTTGAGTTAGTACAGTTGCGCGACTATATTAATTTTGACTAAATTTGTATTCGATGCCCCACTTGTGGTGAACGTTGGCATCGCAACATATTAGTAGTGCAGTCGTTGCCTTCTTCGCTGGCTGTCTTTGACAAACGAGGTCTTGTTACGATCGCTTCCATGGGCCATTAAAGACGATAAGCCTTAGATGGCACTTTAGGCTAAAGGTGGCTTGCCTGCATCCATGTAGTATTGGTGGGTTGAGGGGCGAGAGATATTTAGGTTTATTGTCGAATAATACGAGCTCGGGTTTTTTGGTTACTCTAGGCCGCGCGATTCTGTCCATTCCGACGGTTGCGCTAAGCTTTGCGGTCATTAAGTCGCACGAATTAGCGGGAATTAGGACAGTAATGCTGCTTTACTGCGGTGGAGATTGATTTGTCCATTCTCAGAACATCTTCAAGGTTCTTCACCACTATAATGTCGGCGTCCGTGTCGTCTGACTGCTATGTCTCGGCACATCGACTCGAGGTCGAGCATAAGCTCCGTCTCGTGGAGTAGCCTTCTTTAAATGGCTCCAGCTCGTCATCGTGCGCTTCGATCTCCCGAGGCAACGTCCTGCTCGACTGGGTTGTCAACAGGACGCGCCAACGGCCGCTGCATCCGACTTGTCCACCTTGGTGGTGACTGGGCTGAAGCCTCGCTTTTGGCGCCCTATCGGCGCCAGTGACTCTTTATTGAACGATCACGGCCTGGTTGGTCGGTCCTTGCGTCTTCTCAACTTTAACCACCTTCCAGTCGGAGGTCGGTAGGTTTGGGTTGCACCTCTGCAACATTTTGAGGGATTTCCTGGCCCCTTAAAGGTAGCTGGCACCCATGCTCTAGCCCTTGGCCTACTGGACACCTCGCTCCAGTCCATAGCGACGACCTTCGCCCCCAGAGTAGACCTCTCCGGTCTGCGCCACCGCAGGACGGGAGCGCTCGTCCTCATTGGTCTAAATTTTAATGCAGCCCTTGTACCATCGAGCGTCTTTCCAGACTGGGGGTCCGGGCTCACTTATCCAGCAGCTCGAAGCAGCGGTCGGCCAGTGCCGCTTCTACCCACTTCCAATGGTTCTTTCGGATTCAGGAGTCCGCGCTGCCTTTTGTACAGGACGCCAATCAGCGTCCTTTCTCTGGCAATCTGCGCGAACGATGTTTGGCAGTACTCTGAGCGCTTCGGTACTGGCCCAGGAGTTTCTTGCGAGCGTTGCCTCTTTGGCTGAGGGCTTCCTTCTTCGGTGCTTCCTTGCCAAATTTCGGCAGCACCTTCGAGGCCCACTCAACCTTTTTTTAGCCATTTGTCCGTTGGGCTGGACATCTGGCTTGCGTTTTGCCGACGGAGGCGTTGCCAGCACTCCTTCTATCGGCGTATGTGTATGTCTTGGCTTGACGCTAGTAGATGGCAACTCATCACCCGCCCTTTACCGCAGCGGTAGAGCAGCCGCAGGATTGCATAGCCACCTGCCAAGGTATCGGTTTTGGGAGAGATTCACCCCCACCCGAACCGGGATTGTTCGACTCCCTAGCATCTTCCGCCGCGCAGGTTTTGTCTGCTGATTTGCGGGTGGGGCCAGGCCTTTGGGCCGCTGCCTTCCCCTGTTTGGCATTGCTCCCGGTTGGCATTTTGGGGAGTGCCAGGTCATTTTTGTTTTTTATGTTCCAAATCTTCCATTCTTTCCCACGAACTGCAGAGAAGGGTACGGTCCGTCCGGGCAGTGATCCAGCGCTGCCCGGATAAGGCACCTCAGAACAGGGGCTGCCAAGTCCCTGAGCTCTCCTTTAACGACTGGGCTAGTTTATTTATATACCGGGCCTCCAGCCAGTCGAATAACACACTTAGTCCGGCCCGGTGGCATAGTAATAGTAATGCCCAGAATGGATTAGTAATAAAGATTTTCAAATGCTTTAAAAAATATCAAAACAAGTGGTTAATGATAAAGCCGAACGTGTTGGTAAACTTATGCAAGACTATAACTGTTAAGCTATTAAGCTGCTTTAATAACTTGCAATTTTTAATTTAATTTTTTGCAATTCGCTGCATGTGCACATGCGGTAGCAAATGATCTTTACAGTGGGGGCATTGGAAATGACAACAACAAATGCATTTCCTTTGGGCTGCACCACTGGCAATAATTACCATTTAAGCTGCTTGACCCGACAATAAATACTAACCAAACGAGGGGAACGCTAGAGTCACTGTTACGCACAAGTGACTCTGCATTTATAGGGACATGAGAGAGGAACAGAAAATGAGTAAGCGGCATGGCCACGCTACGAAGCCACTGAAATTTCATTTGTTCCGTCTGGCTATAGTAATGATCCGATTCAGATGGTGCAGTCTTGTAGGGGCCTTTGTGGGGGCGGAAGATGGCGTGGCAAAATTTTGAAACTCTTGATTCAGTTTGATATCACAGGATTTTGGATGCAAAATTTTGGTGCTGTAGCTCTTATAGTCGGACAGACAAACATGGCTCAATCGACTAGGCTATTAATGATGATCAAGAATATATATACTTTATGGGGTCGGAAACACTTCCTTATGGACGTTACACACATCCACTTTCCCCACAAATCTAATATACCCCTATACTCTTGAGTATCGGGTATAAAAGTGCTGTACATAGTTTTCTGTGTCTGATAGAAAACTTTCGAATAGTTTATTTTCAAAATTAAATCTATATCTTATACCTTTACATTGTCTATAATTTAATAATTTTCGTTTCTTCTAGATACAACTTTTTAGGATTCGTCAAGGATATCTATACAAATCTACCCAACCATGTAACATCTATTTTTGAAACGTCAAACGATATCTGGTTAGGCGACTTAACGGAACTAAACTTGGAAAGTCTGTTACCCGAAGCCTATTCTGTTAAAACTATACATGTCGAAAAACAGCTTGACTCCAATTCTCAGCAGCCTACTGTAAGTATAGCGTTCTTTCGTATTCTTTTTTAACGCGTAATGCGTAACGAGCAGGATTTGAAGTTCTATTAGACCATTACCACTACCAGAGACGTAATATCGAGTCTCGCACATTCAAGGAAGCATGTGAATCATTGGAAATTCGGAAAAACTAACAACACCACTTCACTCCCAATCGGATGGCATGGCACATCGTTTTAATAGAACCTTTGCGAAGTATCTTAGGAAAGTAGTTGACGCAAATTGGAGAAAATGGGTTGAGTTTATACCAATGTTATTAATGACAAATCGCTCAGGGAAGCATGATATAACATCAACCACCAGGGCAGCTGCAGCCTTAAGACTTCCATATGATTTGAAATTCCCGCTGTAATCCCCTGATTACAGATATTTAATAGAAACAAATTATGATGATAGAAGAAGATGATAGAATCTGACAGCGAACACGGAAGGTTTTCACCATGGCCATTTGGTGAAAATTATAGCGAATTGCCAGATTGAATAGTCAGAGAATTGGGATGATATGCCGAATCCAATGGGAATTGTCAATTGCTCGGAGTTGTTTTGAACAGCACCTGAATTTCTTAAAATGAAGTCTCACAATTTTTTAAATAACCTCTTTTTCTAGTCTTTAATCCGGAAATATGATCTGTCAAAAGTAAAATATATTCTTGGTCAGCATCAATTGCCGAGTCGATGTAACCTGTCAGTCTGTCCGTCGATCAGTCCCGTTTTACTTGTAGTTCTCAGTGACTATAAAAGAGCTATAGAGTTTTGTTTGTTTTATTATACCCGGTACTCGAAGAGTAATCGAAGAGTGCTGATCGTGATCATTCTTTGTTCCGACCCCATAAAGTATACATATTCTGTCTGTCAGTTCTAGTTATAGCCATGTCGAAAACGTTAATTTTAATAACATTTTTCTGGGCGGAATATTTTTGTATTTCGAGCAGAGAAATTAGCCTACAATGGACGTTGTAATGAAAATAATTGAGCGGGAGTATTTTCATTAATTCCATACTTAATTTTCCACGGATTTAAATTTGTATGATGTAAACTTTATTTATTATTGTTTATCTTTAACTTAACACTATTAAAGTCGAACCGTCATAAGAATTTAAAACTCCGAAAGAATTTAATTGTCTAGTTTTTTACCTAGAGCTGGTTTTGTACGCCGATCGCGAATGGCAGTTCTAATAGTGATTTTACTAGAGGTTATTTCAAATTAAAATATAGGGATTCAAGAATTTTAAATCTTAAATTTGAGTGAAATGGGCTTTGGGGATGTAGATAAAATAGAGAGATACTAAAACTAATGTAAAATGTCGTTATTTTTATAACTCCCTTATTATTATTAATTATAATTTTTTTCAGTATACCCTACTTCCTCGAGGAATATTATCCCTAAAAGTTTTACAAGAGCTTCCAATTATTGTAGTATTGATGTACCAAATATATAAGAATGCAGTCCATCAAGAGGTTTCCGAATTTATACCTTTAATATTGACCACCATAAATTTACAGCCAACGGTCATACAACGGTAAGTACATTGCTATCAATTGTCGTTTTCTAATGGCAAGCTAAGCTCTATCGACCGATATTCTTAAACTCGACATACCCAAGTCAAAATTTACAATTTTAAATGTAAAAATTGAATATTCATATCCGAGTACATATAATCAATCCGGTTGCTCATGCTCTTATAGATGGAGACGATCCTATAGACGGGTATGGTTTCGAATGCTTTCGTTGGGGCCGACCTCTATTACCCATGACGCAGAGCAGAGCCTGCCGCTGAGTCTTGTCCATAAGCATTCTATAATAGGTCGTTTTCCACCTCGACTTCCTGCAAACTGTGGACAGTTGCATTGTACTGTTGATCTTCCATATGTCGAACCACCATTATCCAAAGAAAACCCTCGACATATGGAGACTTCGACACACAGAGTTGGACGTAATGTGCGCCCTAAATTCTGTTGCCAACCTTTTATTTCGAAATATACAAAATTCAAGTTAAAGTTATGGAAGTTCGAGTTATGGAAGTTATATGTATTACACTACGTTGTTAGGGGATATAGAGCTGGGTATTAGTATCTGGGAGGAGGCTGCCAGTTAGGGAAAGTGCGAAGATCTAATTCTCGATTTTGTGTGCGCAGTCTTTGGTTTCAACTATAAAGTTCCAGGGGATCAACAAGAATTTGATCAAATATAACAGGGTTGGAGGAAGCAGTGGCTTGACAGCTTCAACTGTCGTTTCATCGTGCCAGACGCTGTCATAGAGAAACACGTAGTATCAGCATTTCCTAGTATCCATTGTGGTAAGAACGTACATACGTCAGCATAAGTATTTTGACAAAAATTATGCAGAACATATTCGGTTGTAACTTTTATTTTTTCAAAGTAGAAACTATATTTATTTATTGTATATATGTAGGTATTATATTAAGCTATTAACAATATATACAAAAAGTATAAGTGCGTTTATTGTGAAATGAAAATGAATTATTCACAAACTGAAGGTGGCATAAGTATTTTGACATTTTATAAAATGTAAAAAATTAAAACGAATGTAACGAAGTAACTTTTTATGATGAATCTGTAAAATATATATCCTCCCTTTGGCTCTATCACCTTTGCAGAGGTCTCGGAACTGACTCCACTAAGCTGTGGATATAAGACAACAGAATTTCTCTCCAGAGTGATTTCACCTCTGAGATTGTATCCTCCCGGTTTCTTGTCAAATTTGCAGTCCGGTTCCTTTTATATACGACCAGAGATTCTCGATAATGCTTAAGTCTGGGCTCTGCGGTGGCCAGTCCAAAGTATTAACCCCAATATCCTTCAAGAATTGGGTAACGACTTTAACTTTATGACACGGCGCGTTGTCCTGTTGGAATGTAAAGGACTCCCCAATCAAATTATCTCCAAAGGGAAAGTGTGATTGTTTAGCACTTCCAAATATTTGTCTTTATTCATGCTACCATCAACAGGAACTAAATTTCCCAAGCCATTGTAGACGACGCATCTCCAAAACATTACGATCCCACCTCCATGGCTCGTTCTTTCACATATGAGTCCCCTTTTTGCGACGTTCTTTTAGAATTCTTACGAAAACTCTTTTTGAGCCGTGAAACTGAAAAACACTTTCATCACCCCATACAAAATTTTTGCCAAAATGAAAATGGTTTGCCGATCAATTTTTTGGCAAACTCAAGGCGCTTTAACTTATTGCGCTGAGTTATTTGCGGTATCGCTGTGGCAATATATGATCCATAATCAGCTTCCTTAAGACGTCTACATATTGTCCGTTCACTGACATCAAAATTTCCTGTTTCCTTCAATTCATTGGCAACGCATCGAGGAGTTTTCAAGACATCCTGCTTAAATTGCCGCAAAATAAAAGTGCCTTGGCAGTGGTCTTTCGTGGTCTGCCACAACGTGCAACGTTTTTGTAGTGTGGGTTTTATATTTGTTTATTTGATAATAGATTGTCTGACGTGAAATATTGTATAATCTACTGATATTTCGCACTGAAATACCGGAGTTAAACTTCACTATTGTTTCATTTTTAAGAGATTTACTCAATTCCTTTGTTTAACCCGTATTTAAAAATTATTGAACGAAAACATTTTTATCAGCAATTACAATCTCTAAACTGAGATAAGCCGTAACAATGGTTTCGCTTTCTATCAACACAGATCAATGCAAATTAATTTAAGTTCTGACAAAAATACTTTTGTCCAGCCAAGATCAGCGTACGAATGAGAATAAGAAGCATATTAAGAAAACGCAAGATGCAACTACGAACATAATTTGCAATGTACTTTATGCATTCATGTACTTAGCGGTAAATCAGATAAGAGAGCTGTAACATGTAGCAATTCGTCGAAATTCAAAGCTAAACGTTGCGTAGAGTTTGTCAAAATACTTATGCCGACGTGTGTATATGGTTTAGTTAAACGAATTAGCTAAACGGCTATGTGTCGACAACAGAATACCGGCCCATTCTTCTCAGTTATCTTTCAGGCCTCGCTTGTACTTCCAAATTTCCACGGGCATGGCCAGAATCGATGGAACGTATTTGTCCATGAAAAAGTAAGACTTTGCTTCATAGATCTTCTTTCGGACTGTTGTCGCAGCAGTCTTAAATGTACACCGGTCGAGGAGGTCTTGTTCGCTAAAACGTTTTTTCCCAGAGAATACTTCCTACGAAACAGGTCCGAATCCTATGTGGCCCTCATTGAGGATCTCGTGCTGGGCAATCAATAATCTCTTTTGGGGTTTCGTGATGTGTGAGCAGGTGATGTACGTAAATTTGAAGTGTTGTCCCCCTTCCGATATAATCTTAGACATCGCCAAAACTGGTGGCGCAATGATGAATGTATTCCTGCGGTAGTCAAATACTTGGTGGAATTTTCTGCTGGGTGAATAACAACATCGCTGACATCAGGATCAACTGGAATAACCACGGATTGAGTGTGTTTGTTGGCTCCTATGGAGTAGGTGGTGTTTAATACAGGGTCGAATTAAAGGTGGCCGATCCTCCTCCTAACCGAGCAGCGCGATAGTTGGGTGTACAGGTGGAGGCCAAATATACATGCCAGGACTACGTTTTCGTTGTTATTTTCGATGAAGACTTCGAGTTCAAGGGCTTTGTCTTCCTAGAATGCAATATTGACTGCAATATAAATCATGGTTCTTCTTTTAGTTGAAACAGAAGCATAATAACAAAGCCATCATTTTGTCTACTAAAAAAATGAGTTGTTCAAAACTGGAACACCATCACGGCGGATCTGTAGCTTAATTTTGACAGCTTGATGAAGAATTTTGTATGCCCTAGCTTACTGTTACTGTTATTTACCTTAATACCAAGAATTATGAACGGAGCTGGACGGTGCTTTTGTTGTAGCGGCCTGAGTGTTGAGTCCCTTTATAAACTGTGTCCTTGTAAAAATTTCGTGAAGAGCACGTTAGATTGCCAAAAAATTGTTTTAAGCATATAGGAATTTCCGTCAAAATTTCCATGCCAAAAAATATTAAAAGTGAATAAAAAACAAATTTCCATATACATTTTTATTTATTTACTATGAGCAAATCATTTTAAAATCGCAAACTCAGCAACCGGCTTACCGAGTTTAACCGGAGCACGCACTTTTGCAATTTGATAGCAACCTTTAACGAATTCGGAAGAGTTTTTCCAAGTTAAACGTTATGATGACTCCGGTCCAGCGGGCTCTAGTTGCGGTTTTTACTTTAAATT